>VYZR01122786.1:27504-38911 GCA_013400675.1 Oxylabes madagascariensis
TGTATATATATTTTTTTTTTTTTGGCAAAGAACCACAAAGTTTTTAAGTTATGCTCTAATGTTCCAGGTATTCTTCATATAGACATTCCACAAAACCCTGGCTGCTGCTGGACGGTTTTAAACCATCAGTTGCCATCAGTACCAAAAGTGGCAACAATAAGCCAGTCTCAAAGTCTCCCTTTTTTACATACAATTTCAGTTGAAAGTATATCATGCTTCTCTCTGTATACATGCTTTTAGGTCAGCCTGCCAATACCCACTTGTAGCTTTGTGTTATCTTTTTTGACATATTTTTAGATCTTTTCATTGACATTAGTATTTGGTTAAAGCTGCTTGGGTTCAAACTTCAACTCTTCTAAGTAGGAACATAATGTAATTTATTATCTTGTTGGTTTTAAGCGGAATTCTTTTCTTGCTGAAACAATGATTTTTGATTTTTGAGGAACTTGTTAACATTTTTTTTTTTCACTTAGAGATTCAACGAGCAGAATCTTTCATTTTGATCATTTCAAAATGAAAATTGTGGTTTTCTTCATTCATACAATAGTGTGGTCTGCAAGGGACTTTAGAAGATCACCTAGTTCAACTCCCTGCCACAGGGGTTCATCCCCACACTCAGAACTTCATCCAACCTGGCCTTGAATATTTCCAGGGATGGGGCATCCACAGCTCCTCTGGGCAACCTGNCATCCCCACACTCAGAACTTCATCCAACCTGGCCTTGAATATTTCCAGGGATGGGGCATCCACAGCTCCTCTGGGTAATCTGTTCCAGTGTCTCCCCACCTCAAAGTAAAGAATTTCTTTCTTTTGTCCAAGATAACTCTCTTGTCTTTGAATATGCTTTGTCCCTCACCCTGTCACTACAAGTCACAGTAAAAATCTTTCTTCATCTTTCTTCTAAGTACCCTTTATATAGGGTGCTTAAAAAGGCTGCAATAAAGCCCCTCGGAAGCTTTCTCTTCTCCAGTCCGAGCAAACCCAACTCTCTCAGCCTTTCCTCACAGTAAAGGTGTTCCAGCCCTCCAGCCAATTTATTAGCCCTCCTGTGGACCTGTTGTAATAGGTTCAGGTCATTCTTCTGCAGTACTTTTTGTCCATCTCCCTTTTTTGTATCCAGAACTTAACTGCAACAGATTTTTTTTTAAATTCTAGTAAATAATCCCCAAAACCTCAACTATCTACCTAAGTCCAAAAGTGGAAACAGTAAGTGAAAATAAAACCATCTTCAAGTAGCCCTATGATCTTGTACTGGAACAACAAGGTGGGGAGCAGGGGGCAGTAGGGTGTCTGTGGGGAGGATAGAAAGAGCTGAAGGAAGGTTTTCTATGAGTAACACCTGCCTAAAAGGTGGAAGGCACCCTGTCTTTCACAGCCAAACCCTTTCACAGGCCATGTCTATCTGAATAAGGGTCTTTCCACCAGCTGTGGGGAACACAAGAATAAAACAGAATCTGATCATTCAAGTCCAAGCTCCAACAGGAACATGTCATATTCTCTACCATGTCTGCAAAGTGTTGAGATGTTCAGGAAACTTTACCTCACAATTCCAATATCAGCTAGGATTGCAGTACATCAGTTCTTGCAGTTCTCAGACTCCTGGAAGCCTGGAAGAGCCAAAGAATAAAATAGTAGGCATGATATTTCTACACTATCAAAAGAAAAAAAGAATCCCTGAAACATTGAAAAAAAGTAGACTATGCTGGGCACTGAAAAAAAGTAGACTGTGTTGGGCAACGTGAGTCATTAATTTATTTTCTTCTTTTTCTTTNCTGAAAATGATGTTTGCACTGGAAATGCTGACAGAACTTTCGCCATAATTACAGCATGTTACTATAAATACACATCTGTGCAGCATATATGTGCACTGTATCCACATACATATGCTGTATGTAGTGGTTTATTAGTCACAAGGCATTTCACATTTGATGATTTTTTTCAGAAGTAGAGCTACTGCAGCGGTGTCCTGAACACATTCTAACAATAGAGACGATAATAAAATTATTACTACATGTATTGTGACAGATTCACACAACTGTCACTTTTGATGATGATGTATTGATACAACAAGGTGCAAGAATAAGCAACTAAATAATGTATATTGCAAAAGATAAACCTGCAATAGCAGAAATTTTGCTTTATTTAAAGGAGAAAAAGACAAACATACAGATGATAGAACTATCTCAATTAGACATTTTCTAGCATCTCACACAACTCTCTCCAAATCAGGTTTTAACAACACTTATGCTTTCTAGAAAAAAAAGGAACAGAAACCCACCCCCCCCAAAGTTATTTAGAAAGAAAGGAGCATCCACTCAGGTGCCCCAGCACACATCACTCCTGCTCTGTGTGAAAAGAAGGCAAGAGCTCCATTACAGTATGATATCCCTTCAGGGTATTGTCGCTGTTGTCAATCAAAACAAGTTTTTCACGAACACATTTACTAAGAAAACCTTGTCTTTTTGCAACGGGCCACTGTCAAGACTTGTTAAGAATAAACAAGGCAAGACCATTCCCGTTTACATTTGACACCAGAAGGATGCACATTTAGCTGTTTCTCCAGCTCAGTCTCTCCAGTAGGCAGAATCCTGGAATATGCTGAAGCAGAAAAGCCTGATATGTAAGACAGGCTTGGGGTGAGTCTGAAATATAAAGACAGCCTACAGGATAAGGAAACCACTATTAGTGTGGGGAGGCCAGCAAGGGAGCTTATCTGTGAAGTTTTCTGAAACACTAATTGCAGTTTCTTCCATCAAGATGTAGACATCTCGAAAGATAAACTAAATAATTCTATATGTGCAAAATCATAGTAATTCCTGCTGGCTAATATTCAGCTTACTGGTCTTACTCTGCAGCTCTGGAAGGGCAGAGCTTATTCTAAATCACCAGAATTGTTTTTATCTTGAGTTTTAGTAATAATCAGTGCTTAAAGACTAAATCCCCAGAGTCATGAGTTCCTAAGATAATCCCATGCTTTATTACACTAAAAAGCAGGATTTTTGTTGTTATGGTCAAAAACTAGTCTTAGAGTTTCCCCAGGATTCCTAAATAGAAAGGCAAGTAAAAAAGAGACAGAAAGTTTCATTCAGTTTTAAGCAAAACAAGGAGTTTTCTCTTCTTTTTGTACAGACAAGCAAATCATAACTCAGCAAAACCAGAAGAGAAAAACAGCAGAAGGTCATGGGAAAAATTTGAAATTGAAGTAATTTTTTCCTAACTATCCTACCTTTAGGAAGATAAGAGATATGAGAATGACATTGCTGTTGTAAGTAATGCCTGAAGCATGGAGCAGCTGAGCAAGATTTTTGATAACTCCAGACAGAATGAGACTACAGAAATATCAACTAATCAATTTCTTACTGAATCAACTTGGTGCCTTAGGTCACAGCATGGTTATTTACAAGGTTTGACCTCTGGATCTCATTCTTACTACCTATGCAGATACCTAAAGGTTTTTCCCTCTCATTGATGTAACAGCACTATCTCATGGAAAAATGCAGGAAAACTTAACATCCTATATGTAGAAGACATATAAATACAGTATATAAAAAATTCAATCCTATAAACCTAATCTTACACATATGCCCTTCTAAGTTCATATTCCTAATTTTACAAAAGAGGTCACACCATCAATAACCACTATATCTCACTTTCAGAGAAATTGCCCCTTACATATATTTTCCATACTTTGTTTTTAAGTGCATTTAGACTGGAAGTATTCCAATACTTTTCTTAATGACGTATTTGTGTATAAAGGCGACAAACTGTATTTACTTAATCTGCATCAATCTTTAATCAGTAGATAAAGGCACTATCACACTATTGTAGTTAAACTAATTATTATTGATTCTGCATTTCTTGGAAAATGCCATCACATTTTTGTGTTTCATCACTAAAATTAATAAATAGATATTGCATTTTATGGTTCTAGTAAATGTTTCTATCACAGCTGTTCTATGAAGGCCTTTATTTACAGTAAAGGATAGAAGCAGTACGAAGTCTAGTTATCTTCCATTTGTTTTACAAGGTGTTATACTATGACTACATAAGAAGTGAGAACTACTGGAATATTTTTGCTTTGTTTTGTTGTTGTCTTTCATTTTATCCAGAAATATGTGAATAAAGACTGAACACATATTCAGAACTGGAAACAATATGTGTAACTTTATAGACATTAGAGATTCCATAACTGAATTTATGATTGTCTCTGGGAAAAAGTAGCCCAGTTTGCAGGAAGCATGCTTCAGGGAGATAGATCTAGAGAAATGCCTCCAAACAACAAGGACAGCTGAATAGTTCAATTGCAAAAGGGCCAACATAATAATAGCCATTAACAGAGAGCAAGTACACCACCGATTGAGCTGAAGCGGCAATGCTGACATGGTCCTGCACTGGAGAAAGCAATACAAAAATTAGAAAGCGTCACATATAGTCTATGGGGGACTGGGAAAAATTAGAGGTAAGAGAGTTGTTTATAACCTAATCCCATAATATTTCTGAAAGACATTCTATAAAACACAAGACGTATCTATGCTGTTAAATGAAAAGGCAGTGAAGCTGAGCATTGGATGGGACCGCCAGCCGTCTGCAGTGCATAATTGCTAGCATATTCCCTGGCAGGGTTTTTGCCTTTCCCAGTTAAGAGTTCTCCAAGACAATGACTGGGCACAGTTCAGGGGATAACTTGTGCCAGTACCATTCCCAAAAGGCCACATGGAGAAGAATGTAGTGGTTTGGGTGTCCCCCACCCTACACTTTGCAGCAGTCAGCGCTGTACCCTCAAACACTCCTCTTGACACAAGACAATTCATGCAACACATTCCCACAGCTTCATGCTATAACAACATTACTATGGTATATAACAGTCTTCATGTCCTCTCACAACTTACAAGCAAAAAAAAAAAAAATTAAATATAAAAATAGTATTTTTTAAAAGTTCAGATAAGTTAAAGGGGTCAGAGGATGCCCATAAGACCCTTGGGCCCTAAGACTATGACAGTGGTCTGTAGCCTTGTTTTATTTATTAGTATAGAAAAATCAAAGAAATTTTCACTGATATCTATGATGCATGCTACCAGATAGCACAGCTCTCAATACACATACGGTACTGAAAATACCACCACACATTTTATTTTTTGCATTTGTAACTGTGTGATTACATTAGTAGCCAATTCAGTAAGACAAATCAGCAGTATTTGAAGGGAGAAATTTGAAAAAAATATCAATTAAATGCAAAAAGACATTCTGAGTGCCACAGGCTTTTAATAAGAAACCCACAAAGTTCAAGTCATTATCACCCGAGGTCCCTGGCAGCTGACAGATATAAGACCAGCTCTTCAAGACAGCCTGGTAATAAAATCAATACACAGTCTCACAGTGGTGGCTGTATGTTCACCTAGGGCTATATGGCCTGCTGTGTTATGATGCGTAATATTTCCAATTTCAGTAGCCACTGGCAGATAAAAGAACATTGTGGCTAACAAAAAACTCAGTGCTCTTTGATTCCCCAGCTGAAATGAAGAAGAAAGCTTTTCCTAGCTGCCTCAGTTAGGTAAAAGGAAGCTAACACTCATAACAAGAACTCATAGAGAGCAAGGGCACACGCTGACATTGCTGGATATATTGCACATTTCCTTAACCACTTAGCTACAGCATCTCATTTCACTGCACCACAGCACCAAGCCATTTACTGCATAAGAAATGCAGGAGAACTAGCACTGTGGGTTTTTGGTAACAGAGCATACCAATGTGTAAAAAGAAAATAGTGTTCTTGAGGATATGTTGACATTGCCTAACTTTAAGTATACATTTCCTGACTTGTACACTGGAAATTTACATAAACCATCTGGAATACCCTGGGTGCTGAGACAACACTCTACAATAAGGCCAAATGCTACCCTTTGGCATCACCAGAGATTAGAAGATAACTTCACCTGTCACTTCTGGAACTGCAGGAGCATAATTCTATTATCTTTGACAGAATATATTTTGGCAGTGAATAATATGCAGCAGAATTAACACTTTTTTTGAGCTATTTCCAGAATATCAAAACAATAGAGAATTCTCTAATAACAGTTAAGGAATTTATGTTCATTTGTATTGGGTTTGCATAGCAAGATTTTTGAGGGGGGCTACAGAAACTGCTCAGAAGCTTCCCCTGTGTTCAACAGAGCCAATGGCATCTGGCTCCAAGGCAGGTGCACCTTTGGCCAAGGCTGAGCCCATCAGCGACAGTGGTGGCTCCCCTGGGGTAACAGTGTCATTGTTTCAGCCAAGGACAAGGTTAATTGTTTGCAATAGCCGAGAAGAGTGGCTAGGGGGCATGACCAGACACTGATTTTATTCAATACCACCTCATGTCATTGCCAGGGATGGGTAAAGAGATCCTCTCCCTTCCAAGAAGAAGAGCATCCTTTTCCAGGGTGGGAGAAAATGTAGTGGGGAAGAGCTGGTCAGTATTTGCTGCCAGCTTTCCATGTAAATAATTTCTTTGCCTCATACCTTTCTTTATTAATATTGTTGTTGTTACTATTTGTTCTCTTATTGCTGTTTCCAGTTAATAACTCTTACCTCAAGATGTGATTTTCTCAAAAGTAGAGAATCTGCCTCCAATTCTCAACTCCATCCTGGCAGAGCAGGAAGGGGGAGGGGAAGGGGAAGTGAGTAGTGGTATGGTTTTAAATTGGAGAATACCAGTCCAAACAACAAAACATAGTTGAGAAGGGAGGAAAAAAACATGCATGACAGCAGCAGGGAGGAAAGTGAAAATATGTGAGAGGAACAGTCCTACAGACAGCAAGGTCAGTGCAGAAGGAGGGGCAGGAGGTGCTCCAGACATTGAGATTGACCTGCAGCCCGTGGTGCAGACCATGGTGAGGCAGCTGTGCCCCTGCAGCCCATGGAGCTCCACAGTGGGGCAGAGATCCACCTGCAGCCCGTGTTAAACCCCAAACTGGAGCAGGGGGATGCTCAAAGGAACCTGTGATCCCATGGGAAGCCCATGCTGGAGAAGGCTCCTGGAAGCACCTTGGCCTTGTGGAGAGTGGAGCCCGCTCTGGAGTAGGCAGGAGCTCATGAGGGACCCACGCTGGAGCAAGCTGTTCCTGAAGGAGTGCACCCCATGGAAGGGACCCACGCTGGAGCTGTTCACAAAGAGCTGCACCCTGTGCAAAGGAATCCTGTTGGAGAAATTCGTGCAGGACCGTCTCCCATGGGAGTGATCCAAGAGGAAGGAGAAGCAGAGATATAATATGATGAACTTACCACAGCCCCCATCCCCTTTCTCCTGTGCCACTGAAGAGGAGCAGGTAGAGAAACCAGAAGTAAAGATGAACCCAGAAATAAGGGAGAGTTTTGGGATTTTTTTCAACTTTTGTTTCATTTCTCATTATACTACTTTGATTTTTTGTTACAAAATCAGTTTTCCCCAAGAAGAGTCTGTTTTGCCTGTGACAGTCACTGGTGATCTCTCCCTGTTCTCATCTCAATCTGATCCTTTCCTTTTTTTCTCTCTCCTGCCCAGATGGGGAAGACAGTGATAGACCAACTTTGGTGGCTGGCTGTCCTACAGCAAGGGACAACTCACCTCAACTCTACAGGATCTGGACAAGAATGTCTACTGCTTATAGAATTTGCTATTTCTACTTCTTGGGGCTTTTGGCTTCATCTCCCTGAATTTCTGTAGCTCTGGTCTGTGTTCTGTTGCTTGCCTCTTCGTGCTCTTGCTTCTGCTTTTGGGCAACTGCTGCTCCTGCATCATTACATTTATCCTTCCTCCAAGGTACTACTTTCCTTTTTTCCCTTTCCCATCCCTATCTATGCAACACTTCTCATACGCCCAAGGGCTCTGCGAGTCCTGCTTTTGGGAAGTACTCAGAAATGCTATGTGACTGCAGGGCAGGGGTGACCCAGGATCAGTCCTGGCACACACCAGGAGTAGGCTCATGCTCAAGGCCAGCAGAAACCTCAGAAGATGCAGCTGTCATCCTCAGGATATCTTTGAAGATCATGAACAAGCCAAAATATTTTAGTGGCTTATGATTTAGCATACTGGAGCAGACAGCACACAGAGACAACATAAGACGTAGTTCTTGTGCCAGCTTTTAGTCAACAGTGAAGGCAATGCTTCCAGCATCAAAGGTTTCTCCATGAAAAGACTATGAGAAGTGCTTTAATGCTGGAGTGCAGGACAGAACCAGTCTCTCTGTGAAAACCCTCTCTCCTTGATGTGAGTCATGTGGTGGGAGTGCAACCTGTTCCTCAGAGCTGAAATTCAGGATGGGCAGGAGCACCCAAGACCATGCTCCAACCCTCCCACTACACACTACCTCTAGGTCCTACTTCTTGGGATGCCTGATCCCTTGCTTCAGATTAAGGAATCAAGCCTCTGCTATACCTGTTACCTTCCTCTGTTCCAAGGAACCACTCCTCTACAGGCTGTGCTAATGTTGCTGCCATAGCCTCATAAGAGAATACAATACAGAAGTTAATGCAGGTGAAAAGGACTGCTAAAATTTTCCTAACATTACTTCCTCCATTTCCCCCTCTCATAAAAAGCCACTGCACTCTAGTTACATGTTTACATAACTGTGTTCAAAAATAACTGGAATACTTTAGAAAACATTTTCCATCTTAAGGCAAAGCATGGAAATTTTTTGTGTAAGCTGTTAAAAGCTTCAGGAAATTATATAGGGATGCATAATGGAAAGTTTCTGGTTGTTATAATCTACAATATGCATATGTATCCCAGAATCACAGCATGGTTGAAGTTGGAAAGGACTCCTAGAATGCATCTGGTCCAACCCTTCTGCTCAAGTAGGACCATCTGAAGCCAGTTGCCCTGAACTGCATCTTGATGGCTTTTGAGTATCTCAAAGGACAGAGACTCCACAACCTCCCTGGGCAACCTGTGCCCATGCTGGGTCACCCTCACAGTAACAACTTATTTGCTGATATTTAGACAGAAGCTTCTGTGTTTCAGTTTGAGCCCACTGCCTCTGGTCCTGCCAATTAAAGAGGACGTAATGGCCTGTGGTGAACGAAGCATAGGGATGCTAATTTATGAATTTTGTTCTAGTGCCTAACCAAACTGTGTGGCACAGGACAGTTCCTGGAAGAATCTTCAGTTCATTTGTGAGAAAGATACAAGTCCTGCAGTTCAAGCTGGAACATCCTGAAACGTCAACCACCCATGGGTTCCGGATTTGGCATGAGACATCTTTAATTCCAAAGCTGTGAAATATTAAGTCTATTCAATTCAACAAGTATTTTTCTTCCAGAATTAACACTTATACTCACACATCTCAGCATGAATTACCACAAAGAATTTTAAAATTATGTAGTGGGTAAGACCTGCAGCTTTTAATTCCCTTTAACCTTTGCTGAGTTGCTGTTCTTTAAATTGCTCCTACACCTATTTAATTTCCCTCCCCAGCATTACCAGTCATTTTTGTTTGGTTATTATTATTTTTATTTGTTTCGTCTTGCTTGAATGGAGGAAGATAATAGCTGTGTCACAGTGACAGAGCACTAACTCTGGGCACCAGCCCTGCTGCTGCTGCAGCCATGTCAGAGGGAGCAGAATCTTGGTCTGCCTGGGAGGGGCACTAAAAGACCTGCACCAGCCCAGTACAGCCATGGAGGACACAGGTGAAAAAAGCCTGAAAGGAGGAGGCAGGGAGGACTGGGGAGGGTAGGAAAGCAAGGTCTGCCTGTGGCGATGAAGGAAGGCTGCTCCTCCCTTGCTTCTCTTGTGTATTGCAGATGGGCACTCAGACAGGGATGCGACCAGGCCATACATAGCATGCTCCTGTCTTCTCTCTCCTGTGCCACTCAGCCAGAGAGTTGTCAGCTCAACAATACAAATGGGCACCCTGTCATCTTCTTACAGGGGTCTGGAATCTTCCCACAATCATGGGAAGAAGCTCCATTCTCCCTGGCTGGACAAGGATTGAGCCCCCAGACGAGCTCCTGGCACCAAGCCCTAATAGTGTAGTGGCCATGTCACAGTGGGCAGAATGATGGTGGTGGCCCCTGTTAGAGTGGGGCTGGTGACATGGTTGGCCCAGGATGAGGCTCTTGTAACTGGCAGGGAAATATGGGCCAGACAGTCCTGGTATGAGGCTGGAAAAGCCCTGGGCATGTTGGAAAGGGTTTCTCATGTTGACAGAGGGTGGCTGCTCCATATGTTGACTCTGCTGTCTTTGACAGCCACAGCCCCGGAGAGAGCCACAACCAGATCACGGTGCTCGTCAGTCCTCTCCCTCCTCCACCACTCAGCTGGAGAGCACTGCAGAGAACTTGTGCTAGGACATCAACCTAAGCTTCAGGAAACACACATATCTTCATTCTGTACCACATCATGGTCCTGTGAGTGGCTAGAGGGTCCCCACACCTGTGGATGAAGGGAACTGCATACCACCCACCATCTCTGTACCCTGTCATGGTCCCAGGGGCAGCTGGAAGAGCACCAGAGCTATGGGCACAGGGAGCTCCACACTACCCCACTTTCCTTTGTGAAACTTCTGTGTGTCCAACCTCCTTACAAACATGCGAGGAAAAACCAGAACTCACCTTGTGGAAAAGACAAATCCTGAACTTCTTCAGCATTTTTTATCTTAGTAAAAAAATGTAAGGAGAATATCTATGTACTACATACTAGTGCTGAAATATCTGCCTTAGCCATTTCATACTGATTTCCTAGATGTTTGTTCTCACAGAGAGAGCAATGGCAATTTATTAATATCCACTGTTTAACCCTGAGGATATATCTATACTTCCTAGGAGAGAGTGCATATATAAGTCTATATGTGTGTATATATAGATATTAATTTACATATATATGTTAGGTGCATATTATGCACATAAAGGGAAAGTCACCATCTGGAAACAATGTCAGATTTTGAAGGCAACTCACCTAACAACTCTGAAATGATTGTCCCTGCAGCCTTAACTCTCCCTGCTGTGTATGTGGATCCATTAGCTGAAAGTATGCCCAGAATGAGAAAGAATCCATGGTCTGTGGCAGTGAAGATCAGTTTGGCCTGTTTACTGAAAGAGATTTCTTTTTCTTTCATTGTTTAATTTTTACCTTATTGATTTTTTGCTTTTTCTATTTGATGAATATTGATTGTACTCATGCAGTGTTGCACTCATACTAGCACTTTATTTCTTCTCCCTTGTTTATTCATTGTGGTAATTTACTTGGGGTATGAATAGTGCTGAGTGTCACAGAATTACAGTAACACAGAAGTTAGAAGGCACCTCTGGAGATCACCCAGTCACTTCCCAAAGGAGGGTCAAATAGAGCAGATTGAGTGTTCCGTCAGCAAATCAGCACTGGCTGCTGACACACCAGAGGGTTGTGTTGCTATCCAGAGGGACCCCAACAGGCTGGAGAAATGGGCAG
>VYZR01122787.1:0-26383 GCA_013400675.1 Oxylabes madagascariensis
AGATGGTCTTCAAGGGCCCTTCCCAACCAAACCAATCTTGGATTCTGTGATCCCAGTAAGAAATAAAGCTGAGCACTTAGGCATTCTTTCCAGGGAAATTAAAATAAGATGCTGAAGTGTAAATCAAAATATTCAGTAGAATGAATACATAAAACTAGATGGAAATATTGAGGAAAGCATCCCTGTAGAACATTCTGTGGAAAATGAATGAATCCCTCCTGTCTTCCCTTCTGTAGGTGAGCCATTATGAAAAGCAGCTGGATGAGACAAAAGCCCGCTGGGAGAAGGAGCAAGAGGATATGAGGCAGAAGTATGCTGAGGAGATGAATGTCATGGAAAAGCAGATTGCTGGCCTTAAAAATCAAATAGCAGAGCTGCAGGGAGAGGCAGCAGCGCTCAGAGAGCAGCAGGAAAAGCTCGACTGTAAATACAGCGAGGAGAAAAACAAATTGCAGATGCATTTCGATGAGGAGAAAGCCAGTCTGCAGGAACTGTTGAGGCAGGAGCATGAAGATGATGTCAGGGCCAGACTGGAGCAGGTGAATGAGAAGTTCAGGCAAGAACGGGAGGAGCTGCTCCAAAACAGTGCCTGGGTGGAAGAAAAGATGAGAGTTCTGGTGCAGACACTGCAGGAGGAGAAGGGGGAGCTGGAACGTGGCTTCCACGAGCAGGTGAAGAGGCTGGCAGAGGTGCACGCCCTGGAGAAGGAGGAGCTCCAGGAAGAGCTGCTGAGGAAGCACGAGCAGGAGCTGGAGGAGGAAAGGTGAGTGTCACCTCTGGTGGGGACAGTGCTGGAGCGTGGTGACCGGGGCGAACCTAGTGCAGAAACACTTCCCTGATGGGGAATTCCAAGTGTCCTGACTGCCCAGTGCTGTTCCTGCTCTGTCCCACAGCACTGGGCTGCTCTCCAGGGTTTTTTTCCTTTTGACCTTTCTCAAGCAGATGTTCAGATTCATTTTTAGCTCGCCCAGAGGCAACAGTAGTGTTAAAGCATAACCAGGCGTGATTAACTCGAGCTCTGCTCAGGATCCCTGTGCTCCACAAATCCCTGCTTGGTCCTTTTAGAACTTGTGGGTTTTCGGAGTTCTTTGCTGAAGAAGGAAAGGGGTGGCTGGGAAGTGCTTTTAGCCCACATGGAGTGTCAAAAGAAACTGAAGCCACCCTGGGGTGATGAGGGTGAGAGCATCTGCCCCACCTCAAAATCTGAGCACAGGAACTGAAGGGCATATCCTGCACATGAAACCTTTCCTGAGGACATTTCATGAGTTGTTGCACTTTTCCAAGGCCGTTTTTCCTTTTGAGGTTTCACCAAATTGCCTCAAATTTAACTTATGGCTCCCAGAAACATCCATCCAGTAGTCAGTGGAAAAAAAAAAAAAGTAGGTTTTCAACTAGTTTTATTCAGCCTAAAAAGCCACTTTACTCTCTGAGGTAGTTTAGTAATATCTTATGTTAACCATGTCTAGGAAAAAAATGGCAAGTGACTATAACAGAAGAGCATCTCATGCACAAACTCAGTTTTCTGTGGACACACAAACACTTGTGAATAAATACGAGGAAACCCTCCAGAGTCTGGAAGGACGTCACCAGCGAGAGCTGCAGGAACTTGCTGAGCAGCAAAGAGAGGAGAAATCCCAGTGGGAGTTTGAAAGGGATGAAATTGCTCAGGAGGCCGCTGAAGCCCACGAGCAGCTGAAGGAAAGCTTGGCAAGTGAGAAGGCTGTTTCTTCTGCCCTGACCCAGGAGAAGGATCTCCTGGAGAAAAATTTCAAGGAAGAAGTGAACAAGCTGGTGTGTGAGAGGGAGCAGCTGGAGAAGGAGCTGCGGGAGCTGAGGAATGCTGCCCAGGAGCAAGAGGAGAAGATGAATGAGAAAATAAGCCAACTCCAAAATGACCATGAAAAAGAGATAAAGGAGAAAGATGAACATATATCCACAGTGGAGCAAAATGGGAAAGTGGTTAGGGAAAAGCTGGAGAGGCTGGACAGTGAGTATAAACGAGAGAAAGAAGAGCTCAATGCCAAACTTCTTGCTTTGGAGAGTTTGAACAGGGACATTTGCGAAAGAGCGGAGACAGAAAAGGCTGAGATGGGTTTGGAAATCTCAGACCTCCGAGGGAAAATACAGAAATTGCAGTGGGAAACACGGAGTTTTTCTGCCCTGCAAAGCCATTACAGGATCCTGGAGAGTGAGTATGCAAAAGCCAGGAGTCAAATCGCTGCTTTTCCTGGTGCAGCTCCTCTGGGAGAGGATGGGGATGTTCTCCAAAACCTGCAGAAGGTGCATGAGCAGGCAGTGAAGGAGAATGTCAGGATGGCTGCCCAGATCCTGAGACTGCAGCACCGGCTGGAAGCAGCAGAGCAGCAGCTTCTGCAACCTCCCAGTCCCAGCTGCTCCCACTCTGGCTCAGAACCAGAGGAAATAGATCCCAGTTTCGAAGGGTTGCCCAGTGATTGTCAAGATGTAGCCATGGGAGCAGATTTCAATGTCCTTCCACTTCTGGAGGCTGATACTACAGACCTGGAAGAAATGTCGGAGATGGATTGGGATTTGGAGGAGGGATGTGTGAAAGCCACAGCTGGCGGCCACACTGAGGCACAGGGGTGTTGGATCCAGGGAAGTCAAGCAGCTCTGGATGCTGATGGCAACCAGGATTGTGACAAGAACCTTTCTTGGGTGCCTCTGCTGCCAAAAAAGAGAGAACTGGAGAAAATTCCCAGGCCAAAAACGCTGCACAACGATGTCAAACAGCAGAAGGTTCATCTGCTAAACCACAGAATAGCTCCCAAAAATAAAGGGTTTGTTTCTGATGCTTTGAAGATGCAGATGGAGCTGGAGAGGGCTGAAGAACTGAGCGAAGCCTCTCTCCTGCTGGATCACACTCCTGGGGCAGCAAATGGCGACCTGAAGAGTGTAATAGCTCAACTTTGGAAAAAGATGGAAGAGTTGGAAGACAGATCCCTGGCACAGGCTGAACTTCTGTCGCTACAAGAAGAAATTCAGGTAGAAAATGAGGATCTGAAAGCTGAAGTGATGCAGTTACTTGAGAAAAATGAAGTGCTGGAAGACAACCTGCATAGGCTGAGAAGGCTTCATTGTGAACGGGAAGAAAGTGAGGTGGAAAGCGTAAAGTTTGAAGAGGAAAACACCAAATTCCTCACAGAAGCTAAAGAGTTGGAAGATCTTAAAGAATTGGAAGATGACCAAGAACAAGATGCTCAAGGAAACACGGATGTGCCCAGTGACAGGAGAGGTGCGAAGCTGGAAGAACATCCCACTGCATTTACGGGCCAGCAGGATGAGAATTCCCAAAGCGACAGCGCCGCGACAGAAGTGGGAAAAGCAGGAATGAGGGAGCCCAAGCCCCAGGCAGAGGAGAAAGCTCTGGACCACCCAGAGGCAGAGGAGAGGAGGGCAGTGACCCAGGGCTTGCAGAGCACCTGCACTGAGCTGCAGCAGAAGGTTGACCTGCTGAGGTAACGTAACGCGGCGTTAGCCACTAACCCAGCGCTGCCTTGGCCGCTCCTTTAACCACCCTAGTTTAACTCTGAGTAGCAAAACAGTGCCGTGGACTCCTAACTCCTCTAATCCCGGATAAAGACCGCTGGAATAAATAAGTGTGTGTGACTTACTCCTCTCTGTGCCCGCCACCTAAGCAGGAGCCGCCTGCCAGCTTGTCCTGTCTGTGGATGTCAGCGTCACCGTGTGTAGCTCGTTCCTGCAGCACAACCCCATTGTATTTCCATTGTCCAAAATCCATGGTAACACTCCCAGAGCGCTTTGTAGCTTTCTACTAATATCCACTTCACTCAGTTTGTTCCCTTCTAGAGCTGAATGTTGCTCACAAGGCTAAAATTGCTCATTTTTCCTTAGTATTTCAGTGAATGCTGTAGAATTATGGCAATTTGCAATGCTAAAAGTGCTTCAATTATTCTGAATATTTAAGTTAATATCAGAGAATTATAGGGACTTTTTTTCCCAGTTAGGAACCCCTCAGGAGTGTGATATGGTAAATACAGTTATAAAACATATATTCATGATATTATATTCATCATAGGTCTTACCTACTTGTTTTTAACTGCTGTATTCCAGCAAAGATCTCTTTTTTGTGGATGAAGTGGCTACAAGTGGCTTAATTATTGTTCAGCACCAGCTTCCTGCAGGAAATTGTTCTTTCAGGTGTCCCACCATGGCTAAGTTATTTCTGTGCAGTCTCCTGAGGACAGAAAAGACATTTTCCAACTGTGCTGTTCCCAGAATTCTGAATTCCACATGGGGAAACAGCTCACTCTCCTGGCAATCTGCATATTGTGGTGTTCAGTTGTTATTTGTAGCTTAAGGACTGAAAGATATGTAGAATGTTAGTGTGAAACTTTAGATTTTAACTCACTTGAGCTGCTCCAAAACATGCCCCAAAAGCTCAGGGTTTTTTTAAAGTTTGTTGTAAAAATTTGGGGTTTTTTGAACAAAACGGGGACCGCTCCTGCTGAATTCATGTAAAATATAAATATACCATTTATACATAAAACAAGGCAATTGTAGCTTTGTTTTTGAAGCATTACAGGTAGCTCTGACTTGTGGGACTTTTTCCCCTCTCCAGGTGTCCTACAGGAACTGTTCTCACTTGTCTCCTGTCTCTGCCACAGGTGTGAGGCCGAGAAGCTCCGCGAGGAAAACGCCGTCCTGAAAAACGAAGTGACTTTATTAAATGAGGAGGGGAGCGCTTCCAGCCTGAAACTGAGGGAGCTGAATGGATCCAGGGAAGAAATGAGGTGAGAATTCCATGAGGAATGTACCCTGTGATGCCTTCAGGCTGTTGCTGTGGTTCAGCCACAATGGGTTCATCCCTTCTCTCCAAGCTCCTTCGTGTGTTAGGTGCTGTACAAATCCAAAATGGGGTTCTTTTGTGGTGCTGTTGGAAATCCAGCTGGTTGACAGGTTATTCCTCATCCTTTTCCCTGCCCCAGCTTGTCCTGCCCACCCCCAGAGCCAGGCAGGGCTTTAGCTGTAGGCATTGAGGTGACCCAGTAACACTCATGAGCACAGGACTGACTTAGGAGCTGACCTGATGCAATTATCTGTGCTTCAGCAAAGGCAGGTAGAGGCTCATCTGACAGATTATTCCAGTGGTTGGGTCTTTGGCAAGTGCAGAACCATCCATGATCCTGGGATTATTCTTCCCCTCTAGGAAAGACCCACTTGGGGGACTTTGAGAGTTTGAGCTCTTGCCAAGTTGATGCAGAACAGGGATGCTGAGCAATAAATAAATAAATATCCACAATTACCATTTCTGATGGTGTTAAAAAAAAAAGCTCATTTTTGGAATCATTAAGGTTGGAAAAGACCCCCAAGATGATCAAGTCCAACCATTAACCCAGCACTGCCAAAGCCATCACTGAACCATGTCCGCGAGTGCCACATCCACGTGGATTTTAAATCCCTCCAGGGATGGGGACTCCACCACTGCCCTGAGCAGTGAAGAAATCTTTCCTGATAGCCAACTTAAACCTTCCCTGGCACAACTTGAAGATGTCCTCCTGTGCAATCTTGCAGTTGTGTATATTGATAATTGATTTTAGTGTTAATGAGCTTTCATTTTTCCACAGGCAGAAGATAGAGGCTGTGAGGAAGGAGAAAGTGGCTGTGCAGAAGATGGTTGACAACCTGAAAAAGCAGGTGTGTGGCCTGAGCCCAGAACCTTCTCTGTGGAAATCATCACTGCATCAGAGCTGTTCCTTGGGTAGTCACAAAGACAGCAGAAAATGAGCATTTTATAAATTGAAACGTTTTGATAACTCATTTATTGCCTCTTTGGGATTGATTTGAGGCTTGCTTGACCTGCTCCTAAGACAAAAGCTGTAATTGTCCAGCTTACAGGCTTGAGACAGCACTTTCCACAGTCAACTTGGAAAGTTTATTTCGTAGAAATACAAAGTTTAAATCCTTTGTTTTGTCCTTTTTTTGCAATTCTCTGCAGTAGCCCATGGGAAATTGGAGATTGTGATTCCACCTCTACTCATTTCCCAGCTGGCTTGGTCTAGGAATGCTGCCAGTTGTATCCATGTGGCTGCTACTTTTATTTTAGGGGTGGCTTGTTATAATGGGTGAAATAGAAGGAATCATTACCTTTTAGATCCATGGCATCTTGGTCTTGCTTAGGAAAATACTTGCTGAGAGTAATCTATTAGGGTAACCCTCAAAATCCACATTGCCATGGCCAAGTGTGCTGTGTTGGGTGACTGGTCTAATTAAGGCCAATTATGACAAATTATTTGTTTGGAGTCACTGTCAGAGTGAGAATTGTCGGGTCTTTAATCCCCTTAATAGAAAGGAAACATCCAAAATCTCATTCCCAGTGTAAAATCACTGCTGTCCCCGCTCAGGTGGCGGATCTGAAGACCAGGAACCAACAGCTGGACTCTGAAAATACAGAACTCAGCCAGAGGAACTCCAAAAACCAAGCAGATGTGCAGGATCTCAATCAACAGCTGGCAAGGGTGCTCAAGCAAAAGGAAAGGGAAGAGGGGAAGTGTACCCTGGAAGAATGGGAAAAGGAGAGGCTGCTGCTGAAAGAGGAACTGGAAAACTCCAAAATAGAGGTACAGGATTTGGTGGGACAGGTGGACTTCAGGGGCTTTGGAATCGGCATCCGTGTGCATGGTGTTTCAAAGCTGAGCTTTGCTAAGTGCTGGCTTAAACACAGCGGCAGCCAAAAGCCAGGAGGGAAAAACGTGTGGGTTTGTCTTTAAAGTGCAGCTTAGTGATGCCAAATATTTCCCTGCACTTTCCAGCATGTCTGTTGTTCATCCAGTGCCATCCCAGCTCTATCCAGTGGCTGCAGCATCCTCTGCTGAAACTTTGGTGCTCTGTGAGCCTCCTAAATTGAAATCTGAGCCTTTTATTTTTTGCAGTCATCAAATATGGTGTCGTCTTTGGAGACGGAGGTGTCAAAAATGAAGGTTCAAGCTCATCTGCTGGAGCAGGAGAACCACATCCTCAAGCAGGAGCTGGAGAAGACAAAACAGGTATGCCATCCTATTGCCCAGAGGAGCTGTGGCTGCCCCTGAATCCTTGGAAGTGTCCAGGGCCAGGTTGGATGGGGCTTGGAGCAACTTGAGATAGTGGGAGGTGTCCCTGCTTATTCCAGAGAGATTGGAACTTGATGACCTTTAAAGGTCCCTTCCAACCCAAACTCTTCTGGGATTCTATTTGGGTGTCGTCAGATTTATTTTCACCATCTCTTAATGGATGAAAATTAAGAGGCAGAAGTAGTTAATTTCTTTAAAGAAAAGTCATAAAAGTAAGGGAATGTAACTCCCCTTGAAACAGTTTCCAGGTGCAAGGCACAATTCTTCAGATAAGGTTGGGTTCACTTAGACTTTGCCGGAAGATTTTTGGGAGGGGTGGATCTACAAAGAGCAGCTTTGGTCAAGATAAAGATTTAAAGCTCTAATTAAGGAATAGACAGGGCAAATGGGCTCCAAAGGAGAACATTTCCCTGTGTAACTGAAGATAACCCATTTTAGCTCAATTTAAGGAGTGAGCTCTTCCAGCATGTCCTGTCAGGGGGAATTCCTGTTGCTAAACCCATCTGGACATATCGGAGTCTCACAACATCTGAGAATAATTTCCTGGAGAGCTCGCTTATCTCCTGTACAAGCACAGTTCAATTGGCTGTAAATATATGCTAATAAACACAGATAATGAAGGCTTCAAATGAGTCAGTTCCCTGATTAGGGGCTCCACAAAGTCATTTTCTGCACAGTGTAAAGCACTCAGTTGAGGCACCCAGTGCTCAGGGTAGATAATGGTCTTAAAAAGCAAAAGCAGCTGAGGCCTATTTAGAAACGAGTGGATTGTGGCTGGAGTGTAATTACAGGCAGGAGATGGAATGAGGACAGGCAGTGATAAAGCACTGGGTCAGTTGGGAAAAGGATTGGAAGTCAGCAGTGCAGTGGTTTTTCCTCCGTGATTTAGATGGGATATTATGGAAAAAATCCTTCCCCGTGAGGGTGGGGAGGCCCTGGCACAGGCTGCTCAAGGAATGAGCTGCCCCTGGATCCCTGGAAGTGTCCAAGGACAGCTTGGAGCAACCCTGGGATAGTGGAGGGTGTCCCTGCATCTTCCAGAGGGATTGGAATTTGATGACCTTTAAAGGTCCCTTCCAACCCAAACCATTTGGGCATCCCATGATTTTCGTGCCAAATTCTGTGACAGCACAGGAATGCAACTGTGAGGGGTTTGTTTCCCACAGCTGCCCAGATGTTCTGATCTCGCTGACCTTCAAAATGAAGTCTCAAGTTTAACCAATAAAAATGAAAAGCTGCAGAAAGAGAAGGAAGCCCTGAGTGAGGAACTGAACAGATGTATTGATAAGGTAAGAAAGGACTGCAAATCCACATCACCACGTGCTGTAAAGGGCTGTTAAAATTCCTGCATCATTATCTGTATCACCATAACCTGTAAAACTTCTCTGGATGTTTTTTTTTCTCACTCTCAAGCCAGATAAAAGCTTAATTGCCTCTGCCTGGATTTTTTTTTTTCCTAGCTGGTCTTAGAGAGGAAAGCTTGAATTCTGGAACACGACTTTACTGTAATTTGATTATGTAGAAAATTCCAAACATTGCAAGGAAGAGAGGCCTGGATATAAATACTGCAGCAGGACAAGGAAGACAGTGTTCTTGGACTTTTATTGCATCTCTAACCTACTGTAGCTCTGAACAGCAGCAGAGCAATCTGCACACTGTAAATAATAATCCCATTGTGTGGAAATTCAGGGAGCTGAGGGCCTTTTTGCTTTCCTGCATTTTCCTTCCTTCCTTCCTTAGCTTTTTACTCCCTCTAGGGTAACCCTTGAAGTCAAACTGAGTCAAAACCAAAATCCCTGAGTGAGGATTCCTGATGTAATCTCATTGCAGGTAGCTCAGGTCAGCTGCTTGGAGAGTGCAGTCGGCAGCTTGAAGCAGGAGCAGAAATCCTGGGAGCAGCAGAGTCAGGCACTGAAAGCACAGCTCAGCCTCTCCCAGGACAAGGTAGGAAACACTGGTTTATGTTATAACCCTGGATAAAAGCATTTTGATCATCTCTTGTAGTGCTTTTTCTCATGAAAGCCCCCTTCTGATGCCATGCAGCTGAAGATGTCTGCTTCAAGGAGCTTTCAAAGTGATGTTCTTAAAGCACAAAAGGAAACTTGTTAAACACAGTGAGGGATTTTTCTCTCTACAGCCAAGTTACTTTTGCCAATTCCCTCTGCCTGGTGATTCCAAAAATGCTGCAGAGACTCTGCTGTTGCTCCTCTGTCCTGGTGCAGGCTCATCCTTCCCCAGGCAGGGATGGGATCAAGTGGTTCCCTGCTTGGCTGAGCATTCCTGGAGTTTCTCCTTGGCCATGGACTGCCAGGAAGAATAAACAATTCAAGGGAAAGCTTCTTTCCAGCTATCACAGTAAATGCTCAGGGCTGGAAGATGTTTCTGGTGAATGCAGCATTGTGGCTCTATTCAAAGTGGGTGGCTGCGAGCTTGGAACAGAAAGTGGGACATTCATTAGGAATTAGTGAGTTTTAAGGATAGAAAATCCCTCTAAGATCGAGTCCAACCATTCCCCCAGCACTGCCAAGGCCACCACTGACCCGTGTCCCCAGGTCCCACATCCACAGGGCTTTTAAATCCCTTCAGGGATGGGGATTCCACCACCGTCCTGGGCAGCTGTGCCAGTCCTCAAAAACCCTTTCCATGAGGAAATTTTCCCTAATATCCAATCTAAACCTCCTCTGACACACCTTGAGGCTGTTTCCTCATCCTGTCCCTTGTTCCCTGGGAGCAGAGCCTGACCCCCTTCAGCTCCACCTTCCTGTCAGGGAGTTGTAGAGAGTGATAAACTGAATTTAACATTTTCAAAGTGGGAAATCAGTGCTTTAACTTCACTCCTTCCATCAGAGATTCTAAATACCTGGGATACCTGATCCACACAGGGAATCTGTGAATCCACACAATCCACACAGGTCCAGCAAAAGCCAAGCTGTGCTCCTGCTCTTCACAGGTTCAGAGCCTCAATGAAACTCTGCAGAGCACCAACCTCCAAATGTCCCGGCTGAAATCCGACCTGCAGATGACACAGCAGGAGAAGGAAACCCTGAAACAAGAAGTGATGGCATTGCACAAACAGCTGCAGAGCACCAGTGAGAAGGTAAAGGGCTTCAGGGATCTCAGTAGGTAGCTGTAATTATTGTATATTGGATATAATGTGCAGGTTTGAAGCTGATTTTTAAAAACTGTGTTTTAAGTGGACAGGCAACGATCAGTCCGTCACCATTCTCCCCTAAAAGAAACCTTTTGCCAGTAAACCCCAAATCTGTGGACAATGTATTAATTTACACCTATAAATTATAAAAATGAAACTGGTCATTGACAGGGGATCTAATTTTCAGTGCAACTTGAGTTTGAAAGGTACAGAATTATACCAGCCTCTCAGCTAATGAGGATTTGTAACTGAAGGAGGTTGTAGACAGTGGTCTTGGGATTGCTGTTATGAATTCAGTTACTAATTTGGCTTGTTTGCCATGTAATTAAGGAATATTTAATGTCCACGTGGAAAAGAGGCTGTTTCAGAATTGTACAACAGGAGCTAAATTACAGCTATTAGTGCATAATATCTAATGCTGAGTTCTATTTGGCTCTAAAGAGAGCATAAATTGCTTTTCTTGTGTTGCTGAACTCTGTGCCCTCCTTGTGCACACAGCCATTATCCATGATTTTAGCAGAGGGGAGCATTTGGGATTTGCACATTGGGTTTCTTAAGGGAAAACAGTGAGTGGGCTGGGAGGGAGGTGGGAGTGCTGCGACTTTGGAGCCTGCAAAATCCACCTCAAACCCACCTGAATAGAGCAAATGTCTGCTTCTTTGTTGAAGGCCTAACCCTGCAATTCTGTCTGTCTTAAGAACCGGGTTCTGGAAGTTCCCTCAGGGCTGCAGGACCAGCGGGGGCCGATCCACTGGGATGAGCTGGAGCAGCCGCCGGAGCAGGAGCAGAGGCTGCTCAGGCAGGAGAACGAGAGGCTGCAGAGGGAAGTGCAGAGCACTAAAACAGACCTGGCTCACTCCAGGGAAAAGGTAACCTAGAAAAGCTGGCACGTCACAGGAGGGCTGGGTTTGGGAGCTCTGGAGGTTGTTCAGTTTGCATAGATCACAATCCAGGCAGGTTTGGAATTTCTCCAGAGAATGAGACTCCATAACACTCTCAGGATATTTCTCTTCTCTAAAAGACAATTTTGGTAATTCTTGTCCAAGATTTCAGTCCAACTTCAAGTTAACAAAAAGATTGTTAATATTCCTAACATTCTTCTTGTGCAATTTCTTGGCTTGCAGTATTAAGTGGATTATGGGGAGGGTGAAGGGAAAGAAGGCCAAGATATCAAAGCAAATATGTCAAAAATACCCCAGAGTTGCCCAGGGAAACTGTGGCTGCCGCTGGATCCCTGGAAATGTCCAAGGCCAGGTTGGACAGGACTTGGAGCAGCCTGGGGCAGTGGGAGGTGTCCCTGCCCATGGCAGGGGGTGGAATGGGATGGGATTTAAGGTCCTTTCCAACCTAAACCATCCTGGGATTCTGTGAGTCCAAAATCAACTGGTATTTTAGATGAAGTGGAATCACCTGTAACATCTTTTCACATTTGCTCATCCCTGATCCCCTCAGATCCGACAGCTGGAATCCACAGTCCTTTCCCTAAAGCACCAAAAGCATCAAAGCCAGTCAGGGATTGTCAAAGCCATAGAGCAGGAGAAGCTGAGCTTGAAGAGAGAGTGTGAACAGCTTCAGAAGGAGTTGTCATCTGCGAACAGGAAGGTGAGTTTTGGGTGGTAAACACATAAATCAGTGCAGTGGTTTCCATCTCTCAGAAGCTCAAGGGGGAAGCTGGAACTTCTACTCTGAATTTTGTGCTCTTTGCCTCTCACCAATCTGTGTCTGAAGGAGCTGACAGGGCTCTCTGTGCATCTGCTGTGAGACAGCTTTTGTAGCAAAGCACTCGTCCAAATACTCCTGGTTTTTAGACTTGAGTTGTCTTGGTGTTCAGTGGTTCCTGATGGGGGAAGAACAGATAAAATGAGAAATTGCTGCTTTTCTAAGGAAACTTCTTGTCTCTGATAGATCAGTCAGATGAATTCTCTTGAACGTGAACTGGAAACCAGCTCAGAAAATGAAGGGCTAAGAAAAAAGCAAGTCAAGCTGGATGATCAATTAATGGAGGTACTTTTCAATCAGTGTGGGCTGTGGGCCTTTATCACTATTTTACTGAATTTATTTTATTTTAAAACAACTTATGGATGTGTAGCAACAGAGAAAACTAATTGAAACTAGAAGAATTAACCTCTCCTGATGTTTAACCTCATCTTTCATGACCAAGTTGTGTGGCAAACATCCTGCTCTCTGAAGCATGTTTTGCTTAGTCATAATTCACATACAGCTTCAGATATAAAATCAAATACCAAAGAAATTTGTTTCTGTACTTGAGGCAAGGCTGACACTTCCCTCTTCCTTCCTAAAACTTGTGACCTCAAATCTCCTGATAGTTGGGTAATGTTGCTCTTAATGTAAAAACCGGTTCTTATTTCCTCTGTGAATAATTTGCTGAATTTAAGCTTAATATTATTTAAATCATGATAAAATATCGATGTACACAGCTTACTGTTAATTTAAAAGCACGAGTGAAAACTTCAGTGGAAATTCTTCCAAAGCTGCTGTACAAGTTCTGCTGGAGATGGATCATGCTGGATATCAAAATTTAGGAGTTCTTGATTATAAGAATGGGCAACTTAATTGTGTGTAGTGTGTCCCATAAGGTCAGCCCAGACTTCCACGTTCTCTCTCAGTAGTCTTGCCTAAATTTGATGTCCTGGATTTGAGTTTAAAACATAATATTAAAAAAAAATCAAAAAAGCTACAATTTTGACATATTCCATAAGTCAGAGCATCTTTTAGATGAGGCTTCTATAACACTTTTTAAACGGCTTCATGTTTTTCATCAAATGGGAGCCATTAGGCTGAAAATCCTCTGTAATTAGTAATAAAACTGTAAAAACCTAATTAGGAAATACGAGATTTTGACAAGTTAATGAAAAGACTGTTTATATTCCCTGTGAATTTATTTATGTAGTCTTAATTAAGCTTTGGGAAAATGCCAAACACTTAAACCCGTAAACATCGAGTCTGGGATTGCGTTTTCTCCTGAAATGTGCATTTCAAACACGCAGGATTTTGTTCCTCCTGGTAACCCTTTCCCAGCAGGGGTGTGCAACATTCACGCAGTGATTTGTGACTTCTAACTCTCTCTTTTGTGCCTGTTCTCCTTTTGTCCATGGCTAACCTGGCTAGAACTCAGTGGTTGGAACTAGCAGAGAAGGGGGCAGTTCTCTCTCTGAAATAGTGTGCGAAGGTAGAGCAATAATTTTTAATGTACTCCCATAGCATGGAGAAAACATTCCTTTATTTATTTTTTTTAATGGATTTCTTTTCTTTTTATTCCATGCATCTCTTAAGTAAAGAAGCCACTATTCATTTCAGTGTCAATTTTGGGCAGTTCTTTGTGGTGAGTGCGTTGTGCAGTGTGGTTCTATATCCTAAGGGGTTGCCATGAAAATGGAGAGAAATCACCCCATTGCTTCCAAAAAGAATTAAAATTGGAAGTGAGAGAATGAAAAGTGGCTTCCTGCTACCCCATTGACTGTGAGGCTTGAAGGTGTTTGCATATTTACCTCTGGTGCCTGCATGCTTTTCCACCAGACTGTCCAATGTTTCCTTAAATTAATTCATTTCTGGTCCCACTTGGCATCATCCTGATAGTTTAGCAAGCTCATGGTTGTTCCATTTTCTTCCACAGATGAATACAGCAGGGCTATGTTGTTTTAACTATTGTTTCATTAGTATTTAAGATGCTGTTAACACTAATTGACTGTTTCCTCATTAGTTACTTGTGTGCTTCACACTGCAGGAACCCTGAAAGAAATTCCACCAAAAGCTCATTATTTTCACTGTCTATATTGTCAGGAAAAGAACAGCTCTTTTACAGACAAAGAGAACCCCTAAACAGCTTCAAAAAGTATAAATAGTTTTATTTTGAAGTATTTATAAACCTATTTTCTGTTCACCTGGACAAGAGATATAGGGTTAATAACAGGGCCAGAAGAGCTGCACCATTGAGAAAAATATTTGCAGTTAGAGATTAAGTCAATAACTGAAATATTATCATCCAAATTGATGATTTTGCAAGTTGTGAAAGGAAAATGAAAATCAGCTGTAAGAGGAAAATTAAAATCACCAAGATAATCTTATACACCTTTTCCTAAGGGAACAGAGTAATAGTTTTAAGGCAAGAGGACCTTTATGGGAAGAAATTATTAATGCTACACAAATTCCAGCTGCAAATGAGTTTGTCTGAACCATCAGAGATTTTTACTGTCCAGTTCTAGTCCTTTTTAGTATAATTAACTCTTTCAACTGTGAGTTACTTACCTGGGTTTTGCTTTAGTCTGGAAAAATTCTAAGTTATTTCACGTGACTGTCTTAGCTCTTAATATTTCCACAGTTAGAAGTGAACATTAGGAAATATCTGTAGAGTGTTAAATACTGAATTCTGAATGTAGTGTCAGATATAAAAGTTCCCTCTCCATCCTACAGACTAGAAATTATCAGCAAACTAATAATCAGCACAACTTCAGCCTTCCCCTTGAAATGGGAAATTATTGGTACTTAAAGCTCGCCAACTAAACTTTGATAGGAATTCATCAAAAATTCAGTGACTTTTATAATTTGGGCCTGAAATGATGAATCAAAGCTCAGCTTCCTTTGTGTGAAATTCCATCTTTTTTCCATTGGGGAAAAAGTTGCCTGCTCACCTTCTTCCACCGAGTCCAGGCGTGTTTCTCTCGCGCACGAGAAATCCGAGAGCGAGCTGCTCCCGGAGCACCCCTGGCAGAGGGAGCAGGTGCTGATGCCTGGGATTTTGGGATTTTTTTCCTTCCCCAGATGCTCCAGTCCGGGGGGATGCGTAGCCAGAGCTCCCAGCAGCAAGGCTGTGCCACGGTGCCCAGGGAACAATTCCTGCAGCTCCACCAGCAGCTGCTCCAGGCGGAGAGGAGGAGTCAGCGCCTCCAAGAAGAGCTCGAGAGCAGACCCTCGGGGACAAACATGCAGCAGGTAAGGCTCCCCCTCTTTGAAAGTGAACATTTTTAAAGTATTTGGTTTAGTTGTCTTGGGTTTGTGGGTTTTTTTTATTCTGGTGAGATCCGTTCTCTGTTTATGCCAGTTCGAAAATTAAACTTCATGCCAGCAAGGAGATGTGCAAAAAGTGCTGTTTAGCATGGTTAGCCTGAGGCAGAGCTTCATTCTGAAGTCCTCTTCATTTTTTTTTTTTTTTGAGATCAAACCACTCCCATCCACATTTAACTGGCTTTTTTCCTTCTGCTCCACGTGCTGTAAGTGTTTATAGGGCTTTTTTTTGTTTCTTTACCTAATGACCATGTCTGGAGTGATTATTTTTAAGACACACCACGCCAGATGTTGCACAGGCATCCATCACAAAAAATCCTCATTTGGGCTGTTGCTGTCACATTTGTTGTAGCAGAGCAGAGCACAAATTAATCCTTTTTCCAAGGTCAATCTTCCTGATTTGGCCATGAGACAAGGCACTGTTAACTGTTGTACAGAAACTTCAACACTGGCATTTCTGAGGGAAAACCAATTCCAAGGAAGATTAATTCATCCACTGCCCATGCTGGGCATAGTCACTTTTCGTAAAAAATTAAAAACTTAATTTTTTACCTTGATTTTTTACCTTGTAAAACCTCATTACAGGCAATAGAAATGTTTGCATCTGCCATATAAAAATTGCCAAATGTTCCTTTTCTTCAAAAAGTAATTGGATCTCTAAATCTCTAAAGCTTTGGCTCGGGCCGAATAAGGTCTTAAAATAATATTACAACTCTTAACTTATGAGAAAAGATAAAGCTCTAAGTAACCTAAATGTATATTTAGTATTTTATCTATTTTAGATTAGATATTTGTTTAGATTTAGACTTAGATTTGATAAATAAATTAGATAAAATGCTATTAGCTTTTTATTCTTCTGGTAGCAGGAAAAAGCACCCCTCTTATATTTTAAATTTAGATTGCAGCTATACTTTAAAATAATACCTTAAAATAATAATAAGACCAAGACTTTGAAGCTCAAAAATCTCTGAATATGGTAATAGGTGTTCCAGAAAAAAAGGTATTATGGAGAGAGTATAGGCAGTAAACAATTTTTAAAGTATCCAGAACTTGGAGTATTTTTTTTTTAAGGAAGGCATAAAACCAAAATGCATCTTAAAATTTTTAAAAAATAAAAGCAAGTAATTTCAGGTTAAGTAGAAATAAATTGATTGTAAGGTTCCTTTTCAGAATTGCATCACCACAGGCTGATGTACTTGGTCCCATACCGTGGGGAGCAAAATGTGCAGTTTAATTTAAAAATCAATCAAAGTCATATTGCAGTGGCAGCTGCAAATGAATGTGCTGGGATTGCATTAGGAGTGATGACTTTGTAATTTAGATTTTGGAACAATCTGCAAACGAGTCACATCCTGGAACTTGCAGTTCTAGAGATGAATTACACCTACATTTCCTGGAAAACCTTTGTGAATTTAAAAAGAGAGGCTTTGCAAATATTTGCTGTCAATGCACTAATGCACTTAATCCTTTCAATTTTTTTTCTTTTTTTCCTTAAAATGAGTGGATATTCTGGTTTGTAACACCCCTTTTTTACCACATAACTTTCTAAATCATTATTTAAAACCTGCAGTTATAAACAAAGCCAGATTTATTTGTTCGTCTCCACTTTGCTGCTTCTTGTAAGCACCTCCTGCTTGAATCTCTGTTGATTTTTCTTTGCCATCCTGATTTTTCGGGTTTAACATTTAGTTGAGCTCATGTCCCTTTTAATGTCCCCTTTAGCACCCTGAAAACTTCCATCCTAATCCCTCTCCATCATCCTTTCACCAGTGAGTACAAGGTTAGGTTATCTCCACGCTTTCTGTGTAAAGTGAATAATTTAGTTCTGCTGCTGCTTTGCATTTTGCAGCTTTCTTAGATCCTGTGTAATGAGGTATCCAAAGTTACCACCTTTTTTTTTTTTAATGGAATTATTTTGTGTTTATCCTGCTTTGCAGTTTTCATTGCTTTTTGATCCTGGTTGTCTGTGGTTTTTCATTCATTTTACAGTCAGTCCTGAGTTATTTTCATCCAAAGGCTGCTGTTACATGTTTAAATTTCACTAAATTAAATTAAATTATAACTCCTGAGCTGTTTCTACTGTGTTAACCTGTCTGGACTCTTCTGAATACCCAGTGACTGTTTCTGTTGTGTCTAGTGCTGTGATTACCCCATATCCCTTGCTCAATAACTAATTTTGGGAGCCTGTTAATTACACAGTATTTCCCAAAGATTGCCTTGCACTGATTAATATTTGAGCTGCTCAACTCCCCCTTTGTACAGCTCTTTATTTCAAATTTCATGTCACCTCTGACCAGCTGCTTGTTCACTCTGAGGGAAAAACAACAAGGTTTGAGATAGAAATGCAAAGTTTTCAAAGGAGGGCCAGTTTGGCTTCATGATATAAACTGAGGTTTTATATCCATTATATGAGATTTGTATGTTATAAATGAGATTTTTTAGAGAGAGAAAGAGGAGGATTTCCTCTAAAAAACTTTGCTAACTTAATCACTGCCACTGATCTTTTAAAAACCATGGATGAGAGTCCTTTAGATGTAGAAAATACCCCCTCAATCCCCCAGCTGTGTACGTGTAGTGCTAAAACTCACATCTACAGATGAAAAATATAAGATACTCTGCATGTTTTTTCTCTTTGTGTGTGTGTGTATTTTTTTTTGTCCTGTGTTGCTTGCTTTGCTTGTATTGGTGATTTTTTTTTTTGCTTGTCAAGTGTTTTGAAGAAAAACCTGGATATCAGGGTGAAGTATTCCCACTTGCCTTCTCTCTCTAGGCCTTGCTACCGGAGCAGCGAGCAGTGCATGCAGATTCCTACCGGAGGATCGGGCACCTCTGACACCTCTGGCTGCTTTTGATCCCCTTCCTTTTCCATGATAGACACACAAAAACACTGAACTGGCATAAGCTGAGAAACTTGAGGATCAAATTATTTTTTTTTCCTTTTTTTTGTCGCAAAAAACAGCAAAAAAAAAAAAGTCTCCGCAGTGTTATTTTCTTATTTATTTGTCTAGAAGCTATTTTGTGAAAGCTCAGAAGCTTCCAGGAGCTTTTTTTAATTTGTTACAAATGGGTTTTATTTATGTTATTTAAAATGTGCAGTTGTTCAGTACGGGAAAGAGCCTATTTTTCTCAAATGGTACTAATTTTATATGAGATTTGAAGAAAATCTGGGGTATTTATACTGCATTTTTGTATAAGATGTATAAACTTTTTAACAGGGAAAGATGACTTTTTTTTGATGTAAATGAAAAATAAAATCCTTTTTTTAAGCATAACGTCTCATGTCTTCATAGAAATCAATAATTTTCACTTCAAGAATGAACATTATAAATATTTATCTTTGATAATGAACATTGTTATATCAGGACTTCTGGGAAAGATTTGTGGTGGGGAGGTACTAGAGTACAGAAACTCAGCTTTTCTTTAGCAGATGTATCTGAAAATTTAAGAAAATGAGGGATCTTCTGCTGGTCCCATAGAGTAAAAAGGGGAAGTTTGTTTATTGGATAAAATTCTATAGGGTTTTTTGTTTCAAACTACTTGATTAAATTAGGATTTTAATACTTGAATAGTTCAGCAGAACACCTCTTTAAGGCCTGTGATTTTTGTAGTTGGAGCCATGAACCATTTCAGCTGTTTGCTTGTAAAGATCTTTTTTCTCCTATTTTTAATGACTTTAAAGCTGCTGCCTGAGCTGACTTCTCCCATTTTACATGAAATAATGTGAAGTGAGAACATTTAAGGCAAAAAAACCCCAGGGATCACAGGTATTGAGACACCTCTAATTCTTCTCTTCCACCTAACTACTTACTCAAGGCTCCTGCAACCCATGGGAAGTGGAAGAGTGAGTTCCAGGGTTTTGAATTCCAATCAAATTCCATTAATTCAGAAAAATACCCACTCCACCCACACTGTAAAACTGTTTTCTATGTGACTCTAATGTAAGCTTTTTCATAAAAATGCATTATCACATGACATCATACAGAGATTTGAGTTTCTGATGCTGCAGCAAATAAAATGTTGAGTGAGCTTAAATCAGCCCTCTCAAGGGGATCGTTTTGTAGGGTTTTAGATGAAGAACTCCCTACCTGAAGCAGATTTTCATTTATCCTCCTCCACAGGTGGGATAGGTTTGGGTTTGAAGGTGTTTTATTTTGGGTTGGTGCTTTCTCCAAGTTCATCTCCTCAAATGACTGCCTAGAATTTGAGTAACAAACTGGCATTAAAATAAAGTCTCATTTTTCCTGCAGTCAGTGTCTAAAAGTTCCTAAATCCAAACAAATTCTTTTGTAATTCCTGATGTTTCTTATTTATTTGGGAAAATTTCCCTCAGGTGTTGGTGTAATGGTCTCATGACACAGAATAATCATGCTTTTAGTTACACTCTCACCTTGCTGAAGAAAAAGAAGAAAACCAGTTTAGGGTTATGAAAACTAATCTAAAAAGATGTTAAAAGGTCAAGTTTAGAATCCTACTTCTTTTGGATATTACTCAGTTTTATGGGGTCTCTGGCATGGGAGAGTTACATTGTCAAACATGACTTCATGACTTCATCTTATTTTTATCCTAAAACCACTAAATTGGCATTTTGTTTTCCACGTTCATCAGAAATTTGGCAGCACCAAAGAACAAGGAAAGGAAATTATCCAGCTCTGACTGTTACAGACAAGACAGAGCTCAGAATTTTATATCATTTTTCCTTGATTTGGTAATTCCAAGTGTAACTTGCTTGGAAAACCAGTGCAATGCTGAGAGTGCCCTTTAAGTGTTGCCAGAATATTTGGCTTCAATGAAGCAAATATTTGAATGAAGGGTTTATTAATTTAGTTGCCTCTAAACCAGATGGAAGTGTGGAGGGACAGCTATTTTCTTGAACATAAGCTGGAAAAACAAAATAGACTGGTGACTGGGAACTGATTTTTAACTGATTTTCACGTAAATGTTGCTTTCCAGGGGGGTCATGAGCAGCTTCTAAAAATGATGGAAGAGCGGATGATGGATGTGGAGCAGAAATTAAGGCTTGTGAAGAGGCTTCTCCAAGATAAAGTAAATCAGCTGAAAGAACAAGTAAGTGTTCTTGGACTTCCTCAAACCTTCCCCATTCCTTCTGTAAACCCCTAAGTGGGCAAAAGCTGCCAAGCTGTTGTTCAGAATAAAGTTAAAAGTGGTTTTATTTAATGCTTTTGAGTTCAACTACAGCATATTTGCCCAAAACTTCATAAAACTCCAAACATGGGGGCTGAATCCACTACTCACTGATTTCCTAAATCGAGAAACAAAAATCAAATTTCAGCTGAGGATGCTAACTGGAAAAGCTGCTTAGAAAAGGAGGAAAAAATAATTTCCTGAAGAGAAAATCAAGTATCGATTTCTTTGAGGCCCCCTGCCCCAAATACATCCTTTGTTTGATGTGGGTTTGGAGTTTTTGGAAGTATCTCTGTGGCTTGTGGATTCTCTTGTGCACTAAATTTATCCTCAGAGGATAAATGCTGTAAAGTAGAACTCACCTGACAAGGTTAATTTGAAACCCTCTCTTATCTACCCCATCTCCTTAAAAAACCTTTCCAGTCTCAAAATATTCCCAGCATCTCTGAAGACCCTGGGTTTTTAATGAGAGGAATGGGGTTTTCCTTTGATATTTGAAGTTATAATAAACACATTCACCTGCTTCCCAGATCCTCCTCTGGAGTTTTCATTTGTCCTTTGCTGAGTCCTTGTGTCCTGTTCCCAACCCAGCTCTCCAAGAACACGAAGGCAGACGTGATGGTCAAGGATCTCTACGTGGAGAACGCGCAGCTGCTGAAGGCTCTGGAGGTGACGGAGCAGCGGCAGAAAACTGCGGAGAGGAAGAATTATCTGCTGGAAGAGAAAATTGCCAACCTCAACAGGATAGTGAAGAACTTGGCCTCCCCCTCCTTCAGCCCAGCGCCAGAGATCAGGTCATAGCAAAGCTGTTCTGCGTCACAGCCCCGTGCACTTTACTGAAATGGGAATATTTCAGCTTCTCACTGCGTTGCCTTTTTTTACTGATTGAGTTTTAGTTGTAAATGCCTCCCCAGAGAGCACAGAGCTGATTCCCAAACTGGGCACTGCCAAAGGAGAATTTTGTTGGTTCCCAGACTGGTTTTCTGCTAAGTTTTGCCTAAAAGTAATCATCACTATGTAAAAAAACCCCAAACTTAGGTTTTTCTAGGTTAACTTACTTCAATGCCTTGGGTTTCATTTAAAATCCAAATTCTGAATTTCCTGTACTGGATCATCTAGATTGAAGCAAAGGCCTCAAGCAAACTCAGATTGTGGAACTGAAAACAACATTTCCAGCTTTCTAAAATACTTCATGCTCCAAACCTAGAAATGCTTATGGGTCAGTCTTCAACACTGTCAGTAGAAATGTTATTGAAGGCAAGACTTTGCTGCTATGGGCTGTGTCCTGTAAACTGACTCTGGTTTCTCTAAAGCAATTATTCATGAGGCTTCTGGGTTGTTCTTCATGGCTGTTTCTCTGCAGAGCTCAGAAAAAAGGAGGTTTATTTAAAATACAGAACTAGACTACTGCCTCCAACTAAGTGGGGCAGTATTTCATCTGAAGAAATTTCCCAGCTAACAAATAAAGACTGTTATTTTTTCTTCTTTTTTCTCTTTATTTTTTTAAGCTGTGCTGCCAGACAACTCTGAATTGTAGAGGCCTTACTGTTTTTGTATATGGAAATAAGTTAAACCAAGGAGGAGTCACTCTGCAGAGGCAAAGATGGGAGTTTTGTTTATGTGATTTGTAAATTCAGCAAAGCAGCGCAGTGTATTTATTAAACAGCTGGCAGAAGAATGAAGAGGGACACTTGGATGATTTTGTCAGTGGGATCCTGTTGTTGGAGACCTCAGGAACATGGAGCTTTGTCAGGATTTGCTCTGACCTGAGGAATCATTTGGAGAAGTCTTTTGTGTTAATCCTAGTGCAGAATCTGTCACTGATCATGAGGAAACACATTCAGTGTAATTATGAAGAACTCAGGGAATAACAGCCTAAATCACCTTCCTTCAGCTACAAATGTGGGTATTAATGTCAGCAGAGGGAGATGAACACACCTTAGGGAAAGCAGGATAAACCAAATTGGATTTGGGTGAGTATTTCTTTGGTGCTCCTTACCCAGCTTGCAGAGGAGCATCAAGGTTTGGGATGAGAGGTGGTGCCTCCCCTTGGATCCGTGGAGAAATGCAAATTTTTGGGGAACACCTTCAAGACAGAGGGGCTTGACAGAGCTGGGTCAGAGCCTGCCTGCTCAAGGGTGTGTTTGTTAACCTGTCCTGCCTCCCTCAGACCAGTAAGACACAACTGAACACTGTAAATCAGACTGGGGACAGGGGCCACACTGGAATACTTGAAACTGGACCTCTTTAAATACACGTGACTGAGGAGGGGGAGGAAGAGGTGTTTAGTCTCAGAGACCACTGGCAAGCTGGTAATTCTGTCATGAGCCAAAAGTCCTCCAGAAACTGGGGCAACACTCTCTGCAAGCTGTGGAGGAACCTGTGGAAAGTGAGTTTTACTGTGTACTGGTGTGGCTGAGAGGATGTTCCCTGTGTCTCTGGGGTTATTTATCAGTTTTGGAGGGTTTGTGGACTGAACTAGACACAGGAAGTGACTATTTCCTCCTCCTTTTCCTCCTCCATTGCTTTGTGCAGGCAACAAAGTAGAAATGGAAATAGAATCTTGGAAGAACATCATGTTGGAGTCCTCATAAATTATTTCACTGCTGTGCTCTTCTAAATGCATGTAGTGGAGACTTCTCCGAGTCATCCCCAATTCAAGGGTTTACAGATTTTTCTGAGGCTGCAAAAATATTTTCACAAACTTGGAAATGTCTTAAATTGATTGAAATCTGAGGGTTTAAAAAGCTGAAGTATGCTTTCTTGTTACTTTTAGTATTCATCACCGAGTAGTCTGAGTTACATTATAATAAATGTGTGTGGGTACCAGGGCTGTGTGTTGGCAAAGTGGGAACTGAGCACACCCTAAACCCATGCTTTGGAAATTAGCAAAGTTCCAAAATAATTCCAGGAGAACAGAAGAAATGAGGTTCAGAGCTGCGTTTGGAAAAAATATTGTTGTCTAGTACATTTTAAGACTACTTCATACCTTGACCTTGATTTAATTGTGTCTGTGACCAAAGTCTAAAAGGAAGGAATTAATATTTCACTTAAATTATTGTGCAATTACTTTCATGTTGCTCAATTTAAAAGCTGGACTGCTCAACTAATTCCTTTAATGTACTGGTAGTTACCAGGCTTTTATAAACCAAACATAGACGTTGCTAGAGCACAGCACCAAAAAGGGAGAAGCAGAAATAGGGAAAAGGGACTTTTGGCTTTTCCCTTTCTCCCCTATCCTACCTTGCTCTACTTCTCTTTCACTAAACTTCAAAAAAAACCAACTTAACTGCAGGAGAGAGGAGGAGGAGGAAAACGTCCTGTTGGTAAATAAATACTTTTGAGGCAAAACTCCCAATTTTTCACTGGAAGCTTTGTGTGAATGAATTCTCAGAAGTGCCTTTTGCCTTCCTGTACTGTACTGGCTGGGTTGCCACAGGACAATTGTGGACAATCCCTTCCCAGAGGGAGGGATCCCAGAGAAAGGCAGAGCTGCTTCCAGACGGGTGGCACGCTGCTCCTTAATTCCTTGTGTCAGCTCAGAAGAGAAGCAGCTGCTTTACAAAGTCCAGGCTACTGAAAACAAGCATAAAAACACATAATTTATTAAGCATTAGGGGTGTTTTGTGCATTAATGTGTCTCCTATGCAGAAGAGGCAAAAAACCAAAGTATTTAATGTTGTTGTTGCAGTCAAAAATCACTGAACTTTTTTAGGCCTTGTTCCTGCAACAGGTCCTGCCATGTCAGATATGAACTACTTCATTGCCAGAAGGTGTTTTAAATGTTTTCAGCTCTTACTTTATGTATCACTGTGAAAATAAAGGCACATAGACATTTCAGGTTGGGGGTTTGGGAAGGGGACAGACCCCAAGTTAAATACAGGTGTACAAAATTCACGCAGTTGAAGGGTTACTTGTCAATTTGGAATGATTTAGAAGTCTCTATTGGGACACATGCCCCAAGTAGTGCTTTAAACACAAGGAAAATTGAGTTGTTTAAATTCTGACTGGGGAAAGAAAAAGGATTGTAACATATTTGATTTTAGCCAGATTATGTGTTAGGTACAGCAGGGGAGGACAGTCTGGATTGATCAAGAGTAAAATCCTTTTGTTTAAATCCAGCAAATGCCATCCCTGTCACTCAGGTTTTCCATCATTTACCTGTTCAGTCTCCTGTTCGGTGTCATTTCATGACAAACAACTTCTGTATAAAGGAAAACAAATGTATATATTTTTTTTCTGTTGAGTTTGTTTTGTTCTGGTGTAATATATTGTCCTTAGAACATCATGTAAAACTGAGAGATGAAGCAACTGACACATTATTTATAATGAGCATAAAAAATACATTAATGTATGATGTATACTTGTGTCTTTTGTTTTTTGTCCAACATGAAAATCATAGAATAATTTGGGTTGGGAGGGACCTAAAGCCTATCCAGTCCCACCCCTGCCATGGGCAGGGACACCTTCCATTATCCCAGGTTGTTCCAAGTCCTGTCCAACCTGGCCTTGGGCATTTCCAGGGATCCTCTCTTACCATGGATGTTGTAAATGCTTCAGGTAGTATCTGCACATTTACGAAAGGCATACACAGTAATAAAGAGGATGGGTTGACAGCCCTGAAAAAGTAGTTTCTTCCATTATAAAAGGAGGGAATTGAAGTGTAAAAAAACTGACAGGTAGTGAACACACCTTGGCTTATTTTCAGCTGAAGTTGTATCCCTGCTCCTCACCTTTGTAGGAGAAGTATGGAGTGCTTGTTGCAAGCCTTTCACAGAGCCATGGGATGGGAAAGGCTGGAGGGGACCACAGCGGGTCTCTGCTCCATCCTCCCTGCTCCAGCACTGCTGTGTCCAGTTCTGGGCTCCTCTCGACCTGACACTGAGGGGCTGGAGCGTGTCCAGGGAAGGGAACAGAGCTGGAGAAAGGGGCTGGAGCCCCAGGAGAGGCTGAGGGAGCTGGGGAAGGGGCTCAGCCTGGAGAAAAGGAGGCTCAGGGGGGACCTTGTGGCTCTGCACAACTCCCTGCCAGGAGGGGACAGCCGGGGGGCTCGGGCTCTGCTCCCAGGGAACAGGACACGAAACAGCCTCAAGCTGTGCTAGGGGAGGTTTAAATGGGATATTGGGCAAAATTTCTCCATGGAAAGGGTTGTCAGGCCTAGGCAGGGGCTGCCCAGGGAGGTTTGGAGTGCCCATCCCTGGAGGTGTCCAAGGAACGCCAGGATGTGGCACTGAGTGCTCTGGGCTGGGGACAAGGTGGGCATCGGGCACAGGCGGGACTCAGGGACTTCGGGGGTCTTTTCCAACCTCAACAATTCTGTGATTCTGTCACTGTGTGATTCTTTCACTCTGTCATTCCAGGATTTCTGTCATTCTGGGCTTTCTGTGATCCTGGGATTTCTGTTCCTCTGCACTTTCTGACATTCCAGGATTCCTGTCATCCCAGGAGTTCTGTTCCTCTGGGCTTTCTGTCATCCCGGGATTTCTGTCATTCTGGGCTTTCTGTCATCCCAGGATTTCTGACATTCCACGATTTCTGTCATCCCAGGAGTTCTGTTCCTCTGCGCTTTCTGTCATCCCAGGATTTCTGTCATTCTGGGCTTTCGGTGATCCTGGGATTTCTGTTCCTCTGCACTTTCTGACATTCAAGGATTTCTGTCATCGTTCTGTTCCTCTGGGCCCAGAATTTCTGTCATCCCAGGATTTCTCTTCCTCTGCATTTTCTGTCACCCCAGGATTTCTGTCATCCCAGGATTTCTGACATTCCAGGATTTCTGTCATCCCAGGAGTTCTGTTCCTTTGGGATTTCTGTCGTTCCGGGCTTTCTGTCACCCCAGGATCTCTGCCACCTCAGGATCTCAGTCATCCCAGGATCTCTGTTATCCCGGGATTTCTCTCACCCCAGGATCTCTGTCATCCCGGGGTTTCTGTCACCCCAGGATCTCTGGTATCCCAGGATCTCTGTCATCCCAGAATTTCTG
>VYZR01122793.1:0-12841 GCA_013400675.1 Oxylabes madagascariensis
GGAAGTTGTGAAGATTTTAACGTTTTATAAACTAGTAATGATAGTCCAACCACTTGTAGTTAAGAGACAGAAATTAAAGAATACAAAATTAAAAAGAGGGGGGCACATCCTTTTCCTAGAGGAAAAGGAGTCCTGCCATTTATTAATTTTCTGTCACAGTGAGTACTATTTTCTTCAAGGCAGAGAGAGCAATTTTCCTTTCTGACCTGTTATGGCCTGACAACAGCAGCAAACCTTTGCTGAGGAATAAATGAGGAATTATTTATTTGTTCTTGGCTCAATTAATTCCTGGCTTGGAATCTCAGTGCAGAAATCAGGCTATTTTCACATGTCCATTGTAGTAAAATGGTGTCAGGCTGAGCCATTCCTGGCAGTACTTCATACCTGAGAATTAGGAGGGAACCACTATATTTGGAAATAGACAGAATCCTGTTATGGTGCTGCAAAATATAGTTCCCTTACAACAGAATGCAGTAGACTCCAAAAGTCAAAAGCCTAGGAAACCTGATGCCAGGAAAACCCATCTGCTTTCCTAGGATGCCAGTCCAAGGCATAATCATGGTTGATATTGAAAACATACCTACAGAAAAACATGGAAACTGAGTTTTAGGTCCTGTCACTTAATAATTTTAGCCAAGCTCAACTGCTCAGAAACACCCTGAACTCTGTCTCCAACAAATGCATCTCTTTTTAATTTGAATATTTTTATTTTAAAAGGATCGCTCTTTTTGTTGTTAGAGGAACAATTCAAACAGGTGTGGCTGACCTCCTCCTTACACACTTAGTTACAGAGAAGGCTGTAGAGATGACACCCGTGTGTGCAAATGTCTGCTGGCAAATACCGTTCTTGCATGGAGGAGGAGGATGGGGAGCAAAGGGCTCCAGTGCTCCAGTGATGACTTTCAATTTCAGGTGCTTTTGTACCGAGAACTTGGATTTACAGCTTTTCCTTGATGTGAGAATGAAAGTCAGATTGCTGTGCTGGTTTTTCATCCTACCAGAGTCAGCTACATTCTAGTAAAAGGAAGAAGTAGGGAAAAAGAAGGCAGGTCATGAAGGGACCAAGTATGAGGAAGGACTTGTACAAGGACAGATTGGGAAGGCTTCCAAGCAAAAGTACAGATGTATAGGATGCACATTCACCTGCTGCTTTGGTTGACAGGCAGAAAGCACTTAGTCAGATGCTGGTCACCATTAATGCTGCTCCCAAACCATACAGCAAAGAAAAGGCTCTGTGACACTGACCTGAGGACTCCTAGCTATTGTAGTGAGCTGTCTTAATGGGACCTGGTAGCCAAATGTTCTCAGACACAACTAGAGATTTTGGAAGTTTACACAAAAAACAAGCATCCTAAACAGCCTCTTTGGTTAATCTTTGATTAAAAAACAACAACAACAACAACAACAACAACAACAAAAATAAAAACCCCACATTAAAAATGCTGGCAACTCTCTGGATCTGTGCATCCTGGATGGGTCACCTGTCCATTGCTATCACTGAGGTAGCCAAACCAGTCTTAGAAACAGTGGCAAATTTGGGCCAAAAAGGCTTTGGACAGTATTTGCTACCAGGTATGTTGGTTCATTTTTTTCAGCTGATAGACACTGAAGGGGCCAGGGCAAGGTTTACAATGGCATGTTGTTGCTGCTGCTGCTGTTCATTTCAGGCTATTAGCATGAACAGAAACAGCCATTTCATGCTGATGCCACAAGATTTTCAGCCATCTGTAACATTTAAGCCTTTCTCAATCCACTATGAAAAATAGCTCAGGAAAGACAGGTAGGGGAACAAATCCTTCGGCTCATCATAACAGCTAGGAAAAGATGATAAGGCTTGGAAGGAAGGATTGCAAACGCTCTTCTCTCCTGTAATGCTTCACTTCTACCAACCCAGTGGGGCAGAAATCCAACTGAAAACCCCTCTAACATCCATAGTTGTTAGTAAAAAGGTAATCTCTCCAGTTTGCCAATTCCCAAGAGCCAGAGCTCCAAAGGATGAAGGGCTCTTTATTCTGTCTACTCAGGTAGAGGAGGAAATGACTCTGACTATTTCCATTTTTATGGATTCCCTACTCATAGTGCTCTTTGTGACAGGGCAATAAACCACTATTACCTGGGATTTCAGATTTGTAAGATAAAAAAATATTGATTTTCAGTTGCAGAAAACATTTGTGTTTGGGGGCAACAATTAACGGCCCACTCACCATGTCTCCCTGGATGCAGGTAACAGGATAGAACTGCTTCTAACTTGGAGAATATCGTGTTTACTCATGTCTTGCTCCTCACCTGGGAGTACCAAACCCTTGATTTCATCGATCTCAGTCCTTGCTTGGCTAAGCACTTTTAGCTTTCATCCTCTAAATTTTTCCTGCAGAAGATATAAATCAAGGAATTCAGAGAGCCAACAGAGATGGAAAGCTTGACAATGACAGCTGTTACAGACTATAAGGTGAAAGTTGATGGTCAGGGCATTGTTAAAGCAGAAATTACTCTGGCAAATCCTCTCTGTATGAATGCTAATTGAGGTGAATAATTAGCTGGATTAGCTTTCAGATAGCAAAGGCAGGTTATTCTGTGGGAAGCTGACCTGGTATGCCTAGTCATGAGTGGAATTTGGGAGATGGGTGTCCAGAAGCCCTGAGGACATCTTCATCAGTGTACAAGAAAGTAATTTGATGAGTTGACTCTGTCATTAGGAATCCTGGAAAACTGGGGGTTTAAGTCTCTGCTGGCACTCTGGATTTTCCTCAGATTGTGCATGTGTTCTTTCTCTAAGATTTTTGCCCTTGGTGAGCTAATGTCAAGGGCCAATACCTTTAGCTTTATGATCACCAGGACTGCAGTGAAAAACTGGCTTCTTTTGGAGGTGCAGATTCACCACCAGAAGGAGGAGGAGGGCCTGGTGCCAGGCAAGCACTGGCTGGCAGCAATGGTTTCCTCCTTTTAGCAAAATATCCCAGAAGGTGTGACGTGAGGAGGTTTTGTCTGGCCTCCAGGGCTGAAATTCTGGCCAGTCTCTCAACACTTGATATTACACATGGTCAGAAAACATCATTGAAAATGTAAGAAATCTTGCTTTTTATTATCCTGCTGTTTTTAGTAACAGCTGTGCAGTAGCCCTGGACAGAGACATATGGTTCACAGTAGAATATCCATCTACATAGATTTTTTTCCCATGGTTATTTATCATATTTGTCCCTTTTCAGCAGCACAACCATCAGTTATAAGCAATGTAAAGGAGCGGGTAGTAAAGCGCCAAGTGCTATGCTCTTGTCTTGCCAGCATCAGGACTGCTAATGGGACCATCTGGCTCCAGGGCCCTGTTTATTGCACTAGACACAAAGGGACACCTCAGGATGAAGGTTAAAATCCCCAGTAATGGACAACTGTGAAACAGCACGGCCAAGGCAGGATGGTGGCATTCCTGCCCCAAGCCCTCCAGGCTCAGGGGTGTGATGTTACAGAAGATGTTACTGATCTGTTCTCCCCTTCTGCCCTTCAAAGACTTCAACACAGCATCTCTAGAGATTGATACCAACCACAAGTCTGGTAGTTTATCATCCAGACACTGCACATTGCCCTTAGAAATCCCAAGGCAAGGTATCTCAAAACAAGCCCGGTTTTTCCATCTTCTACTGCTCATCTAGTAATTCTTCTATTCCAGTTTTAAAAGGTCACTTGTCTTTTCTGCTTCTTCTCCACCATTGTCCAATGCTTGCCTGAGGAGCTCTCTTCCATTCATCCCACACTCTACTGGGCAGCAGACAAGCGTCACAGCTTCCAAGTCTTAGCTCGGTGGCTCATCAGGTTACAGGCAAACATCTCTGCTGCTCTCACAACTGTCTGCTTCCTCCAGGAAAATAACAGCATTTCTAGGAGTCTGCTTTTTATGCATGAAGATAAGAAGAAGGAAAGAAAGAGCACCTCAGTCTGTGTGTGACAGAGAAAGGCTAGTGGTACTTTTCAGGGCTATAATACCAAAAACAAACCAAAGAATTTATATCCATATTTAGTTTGTTCTTTATTTTTTCCAGAGCTTTTTCCTGGTTTCTTGGGAGACTGCCTGTAGATATGCCATTATTCTGGTGACCTCTAGATTTTGGTGCCATTAACATCTGTTGTTCTTAGAGCTCTTCTGCTGTCCTTTCTTGTGTGCGCACACCGAGACTTTCCTACTCATCTTCCAGTCAGACCAGTCTTACTGCCACAGTTCTCTACACTGCAATCACTACACAGTTTTCCCTCCAGCACCACCGGGGGCATGTCCTGTTAATTATGTCCTGAGGCAACCTCAGTCAGTGGGACAACACTTTCTACTACTTCAGTCTGTGTGTGACTTCCAGGCTTTCCTGCAGATGCATCCTTGCTACTGACTGTCCCGATTCCCTGCTGTTCAGCCCTGAATCTTTCTAAAGTAGAGATTGCCACCATGATGGTTTATCTGGTGTCCATTAGCAGTGGTCAAGATGAGGCCTGACTCTGGCCAGGACCTATGTATGCAGAGGCAAAAGGCATTAGCCTCTCCTAGCCACCAGTTGACTCTCATTTTCAGGCTTGGTTAGAGCTGCTATAATGTCAGTAGGTGAACTGTCAGTTTGCTTCCCAGCTTCCTCTTGATCCCCAGCTGCAATTTGCTTTTTATTTGGAAGGACAGAAGGAACCAATAAACAGATTGATATGAGAAGACGCAAAATCCCAAAACACTATTGTAAAGGGGTTAAAGTTCGTAAACCAGGCAGAAACACCAAAAAATGCAATGGTTTCACGTTCACCAAATTTTGTTTGCTAAATTTAGTGTAGCGGTCTAAATATTTTTCCACGGTGGAATAGGATTAGAAGGAAGGCAAAACAGGCTTAAGGTAAAGATAAAAAAAACCCAGTTAGATTTATTAACACACACTGAAAAGAGAACAAAAATTGAAACCTTTCAAAAACACTCCCCTCCCCCCTACCAACAGTTTACTTTCCCACAATGTAAAGAGACAGAACTCAGAACTCTAGGTCAGTACCACTCATAAAATAGTCTTTCATTCAGTCTTTGAGAGAGAAAAGTTTCTCCTATCGTTATGGTAACATTCCACAAGAGACACAGTCTGTTTGTGGCTTTCAGCTCCCACAAAAGCAGCCTGCCCAGGAACCTGCAGTTGTGGCCCTCCCAGTCACGTAGCCTTTCCCATGACTACATATGGGCCGTGGACTCACACTGCGGTTTCACGTTTTAGAGATGCACAGCTCCACACAAGTAAAGGATTTCTCATCTTAAGGAAACAAATATCTTCTCACTTCTTCACTGATGCCGAGGCTTCTTCTCATCTCACTCTGTTTAAACATCTCATAGGATCACCAGATTACAGTTTCTAATTCAATATTCACTCAGTAACTCAGATAGCTTTGCTTAAATCCACCAAATCATATCCCCAATTCATAGTCCACGATTTAAAGGAATACTCTATCATATTCATATTACAGTCTGTTACCACAAATCAAAGGAGATTTTCAGCCTAGAACTAAGGCAGCTTGTCATCTCTTCCACTTAAGAAGTCACTCTTCCTTTACTGACTTTGATATCTCCATATTGTCCCTTTACATATCTCCAATTTGGCCTTTCCTCACTCTTTGAGAAGAGTTAGAGTTTTAAAAATTCTCAGTCTGTGTCAGGAAAGAGTTAACATTTCTTGCCCGGGACTGTGGACGATCACGCAGTCTCTGCCGGGCGGCAGCTTTAAAAATCTCAGAGCCATGCCGGTGGAGAAAAGCTCAGGAAAGCAGCAGCCAGGATCACAGTGGTCAAGTAGAATGATGGAGGCTTTCACCATCCACCCCTGGGTCTCATCTGGGGGTGGCTCGAACTCGGAGATGCTCCCAGGGGCCCAGGAAGGGGGAAGGGACAACTCCCCCCGGCCCGGCCGGTAGTGTGGGGCAGGCCCAAATCGGCTGGATGTAAAAAGCCGTGATTGCCCCATCCCTGCCGTGATTGCCCTGTCCCTGCCGGCATTGCCCCGTCCCCTCTGGCAGTCCCCGGGCTCGGGGCCCAGCCCAGCCCCGCCAGGGCCGCCCCGTCCCGGCCGCCCAGGGTGGGGGCAGCGGGGCCTAAGCCGGGCCCTGCTGTGCCCAAACGATGTTACCTCATGGCAGGCCAGCAGCGGAAGAGAGCGAGCCTCCCAAAATCCCCTGAATTTAAACCTTGTGTCCCAGAGGTGTGCACTTGTATCCCATTGGCTAACATGCCTGTCAGGTTTAAAGAAGATCACTAATTGGTTTTTTACCATTCATGCCAAGCCAATACAACTATACGGCCTGCCTGAAAATAAAATTGTGGGTAATTAAATTGGACTTTGGAAGAAACACTGGGACACGAGATGAAAAAAGCAAAACCAACTGAAAAGGAAGGCAGAAGACTGCAGGAAGCATTTAGATAATAGGGGAAAGAAACCCTCACACAAACCAAAAGGAACCCTGGAAGCTGGAAAGGAAGGGAGAGTGCAAACTCTTTCTGAAGATGTTTCTGAAGATAAGGCTTGTATTTGCTATGCTTGTAAGGTCACTTCCCAGCTTTCTTTCTAAGCATTCAGTTTTGTCCATTGATGTTTCTCTGTGGAACATCAGTTGCGAGACCAAGAGGAACATTTGATCATAGTTGTGGTGTTGGCAAGTGTGTAAGCATAAGAGACAGAGTATCTCCAGGAAATTTGGGAGAATTGCTCTGGCTTTACATCCCTACAAGTAAGAGTAAAATCTTGCAGATGGAGACTTCGTACAACAAATGGTTCCATCTGTGAGTCAGATGCTAGGCAGGAGGCAGGTGTGACATACATCTGAACAGTGGCAGACAGCCAGTCTTTAGGGGGAGAGTGTTTGTCTGCCAACAAGGGAAGAGAGAAGACCAGAGTTCATTTTAGAGAGCTAAGAAATTTCTGGGAATGGGGATGAGCTGAGGTAAGCCCCAAAACAGTGTCTGAGAAAGAGTAAGAAGACAAGAAAGTCCATCCGGGAAATCTGGGTGGGAGAGTACTGAGAGAAACTGAGTCTAGAAAAACAACATTTTTATGATATTTTATTTGTCCCTAATCCACATCCCAAAAATCTATTAGAAAGCACCTTGTTGTGACATTTCTCGTGCATTATCACAAGAACACACTTGTCTTTCTAAACTGGGCTGAGTCATACGTAGGTATAGACTTGCACCAAGCTGAAGGATATTTAGCTGACAATGTCTGATTTGGCTTCAGATGGAGGTAAGGGAGGAAGGCATTCACCACTGTACCTCTTGCTCCTTGAAGAAGTGAATGAAGTCCTGGAGGCTTGGCTGCTAAAATACCTGTGTCCTGTTTTTTTGTATAGAGAAAACCTTCTTGGACAGCACTGGTGGGAGGAAATCACTCTTGACTCTCTTGACTAGAAACAGGTTTTCTTTCAGGGTAGTAAAGTGAGCTGTTTGCTAGCTGGAACTTCTGTTTTCCTCCTCCTGAGAGTCTCCTCTCCTCCATGCAATGCTGGTATGGGAGGAAGCTGTTTTGTCATTTAAAAGAAAGAAACAGATGGAATATGTGGCAGTGTTAAAAAGCTCCAGCTTGTTGCCACGGTAACTGAGGGGGTTATATTTTATAATTATTATTTAAAATTCTTCATTGTCTTCATTAAAGGTAACAACGATAGCAGAGAATAAACAAAGTGATGCCCTGCTGTGCGAATCAGTCCCTCAATAAATAAAATTAAAGGAGTGCTTTGCATTGCAAATGCTGATACAGTCACCAGAAGGGTGGAAGGACTGCAGGTTATCTGAGGATGATGAATTATGCATGCCGGCACATTAAGGACATAGCAGGGTCATTTGGTACCTCTACCCTTTAACTTCTGTTGTGTGGGTCTGGACAAGTTTTCTTGGGCACTGGCCAACGACTCAGCCAGCTTGCACCATGGAACTGTCTGATCAGCTTCAGGAGCCCCCCACACATTCCTCATACTGCCCCAGCAAGCAGATGCAGTAGCCATAAGGCCCTTGTGAGCCCTTAAGCACTGGCACTGTGGGATGGAGGATGTCTGACATCCTGAATTGATTGTCCAGGGAGTTGTGTCTCAGTGAATGATGAGTGAGTATCTTCCACCCAAGACACACAACAAACTTCACCAACTTAGTACCTACATTCAGGTATCACTCTGCCCTGCACAGTTCTAGTCACAGCCCTGCTGTGACCTACAGCAGCTGCCTTTCAGTTCTTAGCTACACATCAGTTAAGAGTATGAAGGAAGGAGTTACTCTTGGCTGTCTAAGACAATAGGATAAATCCAGGATGGGCTGCAACTCTTCTGGCTTGGTATTTGGTTCAGGCACAGAAGTAACAAGATAGTAATCAGACTCAACTGTGGTTTTTATGGGATATCTCATGTTAAAAGACAACATCTCATGTTGCTTTGACCTTACTTGTTGACTCAGAGAGAGTAAGGCATCAACAGATTAAAGAGGTAGTTACAAGGGCAAACTGTTTAGGTCGCTGATTAAAGGACACAGCTGTGACAGGCCAACTTTGAAAGAAAATGTTTTTCTCTTGATGAGCCCAAGGTCAGTAAAGAGAATGTGTGAACACAGCTCTAATTTGATCAAGAGATTACATTTCATGATAACAAGTTCATACACAGCAAAATCCCTGTTATTACTTCTTCTGACTGTGTTTGTTATTGCTGATGGAACAGATTAAAAATACATCCAAGCCTGTGGAGATTCTCCCTGGGGATGAGATTGCACAGAGGTCCTCCAGCTTTCCTGCCTTTGCCCCCAGTTCTTTCCCAGACCTTCTGTGTGCCCAAGCATCCAAGCGTGAGAGAGACAGCTCAGATGTGGAATCCGGGGCATAGGCAGCTGCTCACTCTTCCTTCAGACAGCAGAAATGAACGTTGTCTAAATTTAACACTGCTTCTGCTCCCTGCGTTTGCAGTGAGGTCTGAGTCTCCTGGGGCTGTGGAGTTGCCACCAGCAGGGACAGGACAGCAGCCCTAGCTCTCCCAGTCTGGGTTTGCCAGGCAGCTCAAGGCAGAAATTCCCTTAGTTAAATAAATGGACAAGGGAGGCCATGACCTTCTGTATTTGCATCCCCACTGGGATGAGAGTGAGTAAACATCAGTGAATTATCATCTTTTCCCCTCTGCAGATATCTGTGTACTGGCAGGACCAAGTCAATTATTAAGGCAGAAACAGTCTTTGGAAGATGATAGCTATTTCTGAAATCATAGAAACAAGAATGAATCTCATAGTTTTTACTGGCTTTACTAGTAAGTGACCTGGCTTTTCCAAGTACAGGAATGAGACAGAGATGTCCAAGGGTCCTCTCCAATCGCTGTCTGGGTCCTACTGTATTCACCCCTATAAGTGGCCATTACCCATTAAGCAGACAGAAAGCAGCTCTAAGATGCTCTCCTTCCTGCAGAGACAGAAATGAGGAGGGATCAGTCTGCTCAGTTTCTCATGACTACAAATGCATCAGCCAGCCAGACCATATCACTCTGGGAGTCTTCCTGTCGCAAGGGGAATAGTATTATCCATTTTGATGGCTGTTCACATGTCATTTAATCCTGACTCTTTTAGTAAGTCTAAGTATAGTATTAAGCATAAGAGAAAGTAGGGAATATTATACAATAATCATTAGGAATGGAATATGATAGGAGTATAGGTAGTAGTTTTGCATGTATGAGTACCCATTACCAAGACAGCTTTTGTCAGCTCAGCATTAGGCAGGCTAAGTGGAAGTTAAATGTCCAGGAAATATTGGAGGTGCAAGACAAATGATTTGAGGCTTTCCATAAGCAAAAGGTCAGAAGGAACGGCCTCATTGCCAAGAAGCAATTTTTCACTAAAGTTATAACATAACTGAGGACATAGTTTAGATAAAGATAAGATGGTCTGATTGTAATTGTATTGCATTGTTCCTGATTTACTTGTGGTATCACATTGTAAGATTGATAAATATATTTCTTTACACAAATTACAGGAAATCCTGTTTTCATAGGGGAATTTCTTTCACCCCTTTGCTGCTGATATCTGTGGGGTCACATGATGTAGCTAGGTCCAGCTCTTCTGAATGATGCAGTGTCTGTCCTCCCACACAATCTGCTGCTTTTCTCTCCTCTTCTCTTATCTAAAAATTCCTTTGATTTTCACCTTATACCTTGTGTTTTTTGAGAACTGGCTCAAGGAGGGGATTCAACTTGTGTCTGTGATGATCAAGTCACTGTTGCTGATGGGCTCTTCCTACAGCTACTGATGTGCCCTTTGCAGATGTTACAACTTCCGGGGGCAGGTGGTCAGGAAATGGTGTCTCATCCTCCCAGCACCTTCAGGATTTTGGAAATACCCCTGCTTCACAGGAGAAAAAGAACAAAAAGGAAAACTTCCATTTTATCAAGTTTTTTAGGGTGAGAGGTGACAGACTTGGAGTGATACCCAAAATTGCGCAAGTGCAAGAGACTACAGCACTGAGCAGTGCTGGATGAGTAAAACTCAGGTCCAGTTTTCAACATCAGTTGGAAAAGCCATGGTTTTGACAGCTGGGCCCTTCCCATTGAGAACTGTCTTGTGCTGAGCTTCTGAGCATTGCATATATTCACTTGTACTGTTCCTCTCACAGAAGTCTTCCTCTTGGAAATGTTCAATTTAGAAATCTCGCCAAGGAGCCAAGAGACTGCTTCTGGGATGGTCTTCTGGAGAGATTCAGTTTTTCAGAATTAATAATTTGTTACAAAAAATTTTTGGAGTTTCATTATTTATCCCTCCAAAGGCTGAACTTCATTACTGCTTTAGGAATTGGTCTAACTCCTGCAGGGTAGAAAAGATCACATTTTTCTCTTTCTCTGAAATTAGCTTTATTGTTTATCTTTTTACATGCATGTTTTGTATGTTTAAGCCATATGAAACACACATTATACAAAAATATAGTATATATCTAAACCACCCCCCCCCATTTATATACATGTACTGTAAATATGTATAAACACACAGAGTCCACACAGAGATTGCCCTTCCCTGAGATCAGCATATGGTCCTCTGTTTCAGCATTCCCCTGGAGCAGTTGAATAAGCTCTAGGGACAGAGATGGATTAGTCTTGGTATAAATGTTTTTCCTGGTCTTCATTTCCTGGAAGGCCCATCCTGTGCTTCCATCTGCCCTGTGAGCTTGAAATTTTCCATGTGGATTCATTCCCCAGGTTCTTCTAGAATGGTGCTTACAGGGAAGTGCAAATGAGTGAGCTGAGAAAGGAGAATACATTTTTGATCTCTTTTTTCCCCTGGCCAATTTCAATGAAAGAGCAGTTTTCAGAGGATGGAGCATCTGACCTGTCTAATTTTATCTGTAGGGATGCAGATCTATCTTTTCAAAGCTGTTTTCAAAGTGACTCTGATAACAGGACTGCCTACAGATAGGGCTGCAATGATTATTCAGAACATTAATCAGGGAAAAAAAATTATGCCAGTTACTGATTAACTAATTACTGCAATCAAATATTCTCTTCTCTCTTTGGAACGTTGGGCACGGCACTGGGAAAAGGCGACAACAACAACAAAACCCCTCAACACAGGAAATAGTTTCTTTATTCTTTTATAAGCTGGGGGAGAGTTCCAGCTGGAGGAGACAAGGGGGTCCCAGAAGACCCCAGAGGGGCCCAGCTGGGACCTCTCTTTCCCTGTTTTCATTCCAGTGCATCTTTGCCTGCTCCAGCTTGTGATTTAATGAAACCTCAGGAAGGAACAGCCAGCGTTTCATTAAGGGAGAAGCATTTGAAAGTGACCTCTGATAATGGCCATCAATTAAGATTCAGCAACACCGCTCAGCTCCCTGCTTCTGCCCCCTGGAAACCACAGCAGAGGCTGCGTCCTCCCCTGCACTTGCAGGGAGGAAACTTTCCAGGAATTTTCTTTTGTCCAGATTTCCCACTGTTCCCTCTGGAGGGTTATGTGGAATAAACCAGGAATAGAGGGTAAAGGACAACTGACTGGAGTCTGTGTGACACTCTGAAGGCATTGCCAACACCCCAGCTTGCTTCAGAGGAGGTTTGGAAAGTACACTTGGAGGCAATACGTGAAAGAGGGGCAGACTGTGTTTTCCTTCAAACAGGCAGTACCTGGTCTTGGTCTATTTGCATCACTTACTTGGTAAGGTTAATGTGTTTAGGATCAAGTGGGCTGCAGTTCTGCTTCCTCTTCAGGAGGGAAACTTCCATCCAGTCCTCTAGCAACAGCACTTTCTATGGAACAGAGGTTAATAGTGGAGTGTTTTGTCTATTCCAAAGCTTTCTTTTCTTGCTGAATACCAGTCCAACAGCTGCTCTGCAGGCAGTGTATCCGTTCCACATACATCACTGCAATAGTTTTCAGTCTGAGCCCTGCAGATTCCTGGAAGTCCACAGACTGCTCCCACAGGACATTCAGATGATAACAAAGAAACATGAATGCAGTCTTACATTTGTTCTACAGGAAATAAATAACACTTACACTGGATTTTTTTTAAGGAGCTCATAAACTGAAAAGAATGGTTTAATTCATTGATGTGGATGTTTCATCTCGTGTTCAAGGCTTTTTTTCTAATTGTAGATGTTAGACATTCTGACTGGAGACATTAAGGGAAGAAGATGGGTCAGAAAGGATTTTCTAGTGAAAGGAACATATACCACCTGAGAATTAGAGTTTTTTTCTTTGATAACTACATTTTCATTGGGTTTCCATGTTATGTCTCCAATATCACTATCACAGACCTGGAAGGGTGACCTGAAGCTCCAGCTCTCCATACTTCATCTCCACACTGCATTTTCACACTTTCCAGTGTTGGTGGGGGCATCCCACATCTGCTGCTTC
>VYZR01122793.1:19367-30341 GCA_013400675.1 Oxylabes madagascariensis
TTCCCCTTCATTTCCCCAGAGAAAAGTTCAAGGACATAGCCACAAGCTGCACCAGGGGAGGTTCAGACCACATGTCAGAAGGAATTTCTTCACAGAAAAGGTTGTTACACATTACTGCCCAGGGACCTGGTGGAATCACCACCTCTGGGGCATTTAAGGAAAGTCTGGACATGAAATGCAGTGCCATGGTCTAGTTGACAAGGTGTTACTTGATCACAGGTTGGACTCAATGATCTCTGAGGTATTTTCCAACCTAAATGATTCAGTGATTCTGTGAAGCTAAAGGGGTCCTATATCAATCACCCTGATATCACTTCAGATTGACTTCAGATTGGCATGAGAACTTGGCTGCTTCTGCCAAGCAGGACAAAAACCAAAGGTGAGGGCACAAGAAGGAGCAGTCTCCCACAACAGAAAGGAGAAGGTAAAAGGCACTGCCTTGGGAAGGCCAGTTGGCAAAGGAGAAATCTGACAGCCAGTCAGTCCGCTATTTCTCTGGCTCTGCAACAACCAAAGGAAAGAAATCCTCCAGCAGGGAATAGGCGAAGGAATGGTTATCATTTTGTTGCTCTTTTGTTTTTTCTTTTTTCTCTGATACCTATTATCAGCTGTGTTGAAAAGGCAAAATTTACAATCCTGACTCAGAATATGGGCTGCATCCAGGTCCATAACTATTCCTAATGCTGAAAGGTAAGATGTAGGAGATATAATTATTTTGTATTATGGTATTTTTTTGCGTTTACTGCAGGATATGTGTCAGAGAACTGGAAGGCTGAATTCTGCTTTCTCTCCTCCCTGGAATATATCTGTCAATTGCCAGCAAGACTGCTGTCCATTTGCACCATGGCTTGCAGGAGCAGCTCTTTGGTACACAGAATTATGGCAGAATGACACAGTGAAGGAGAGGAAACGTGGTCTGCAGCGGCTTGAAACAAAGATCTTAGTGACCAGAGGCTACACCTCCTGTGTGCACAGGGGACAGGGCCTTGTGGGTGACTTTTAACACACAAGTTACTCACCAGTAGATAATGCACAATTTTCTAATAATGGAGCCAGAAGCCATACACTGGAAATGTTTCTGAGCACAATGGCAGGCTTCTGTAGTTGCAGCCCAGGAGGCATGAAGCAGTGAATTAGGATGAGAATCTCCGCAAGGATTTCTCTCTCTGGGAGGCAGGCTGCAAGAGAGACAGCTCCTCTTATTGCTGTTATTACAGCCTTTGAAAGGTTATCAGACCTTCTCCATCCTGTTGTCCTGGCAGAGGGGATGGGTACCTGACTGCTGAGGAGTTCCTCACACTCAGCTGGCATAGATCTTGTGTACTAAGTCATCATCCCCAGACCAACCCTGGCATTAAGCATATGAGGGATATGGGAAAAGTAGGGAATCGTGCCTTCACTATCCCCTGCAGGTGGATAATCCCTAAGGGATTACATAAATTTGCCATTGTTGGTGACACCCAGGATTTCTTTCTCTGATCCAGGACCTACAACCAGTAAAAAATTGGGTAGAGAATTACTGTGGTTTAGCCTCCTCTTTTGCTGTCTGAGTTGTCAGAGCTCATCTGCACACCTGGGTCAATACATTATCTGTCCTTCCTTCCAAGTCTCTGCAGAGATAATACAAGCAATGTCATCCTTTTCTTACAAAGGGAAAAACAAAGGGCACACACTGTGTTTTTGTCTGATGTTAGCTGGGAAGTTGGTGACAGGGCTGGGAAACAAATTTTGCAGTCTGGATACAACTTCACCATCCTCATGACATGGTCCTTGCACTTCAATTAGAGGTGGCAGACAGCAGGTAAGAGGAATGAAAGCCACAGGGATTTCAAAGGAAAAGCTCCCTGTCTTTATGTTTGGTCTTCATGATTTTTGTGACAGTAAAGAACAACACTGAGGCAAAAATGCCTGGACCAGCAGGGCTGTGCTGCATGTGGATCTCTGTCAGTTTTGTAGGCATGAAGAGATTTGGAAGAGTACAAGTATGGGATGGCAGGAAATGGGTCACAGGTTGGCAGTGGAACTGGCATGGCTATAAACCACTCAGCAACAGCCAGTTAAGAAATGCAGCTGGACAGGTGTTCTGGAGCTGCCCAAAACCAATAATCTTGGGTAACTAAGAGAACAACGAGCAAGTATCTTTCATACATAATACATTTGGATGTTATGTGGGGTGGCAGACCAATGAAAAAAGAGCAAGGTATAGAAACAGATATATAAAATAGACCCCAACAGGACTCTAGAGTGAGGAAGAAGGAACCATCAACATTAACATCACATTTTTTCTGGTGAAGGACTCCAAATGTTGAAGACACAGCATGACAAACCCCATTGCCTCCCACCAGAGAGAAGCCACCACCATCAAGATCCAGAAGAACAGTGGAAAGGGGAGCACAGGAGCAGGAAAAGGAGTGCCAACTGAGAAGTTTAAAGTGCATTATTACTAGTATTGAGGGCTTTTTTCTCTACAGAAGTATGCTTCCTTTTTATGTTACAGTCAGATCTGGAGTGTTATTCTTGGATTACACTGTTAAGACTTCGATTATACTAGCAACAGATTCTTGGGTTTAAATACATATATAAAAATATATGTACATGTGCTCTCATTTCCGTTGTGCCTATAAACAAGAACTCGCATGTAATATTTGATTTAAACTTCCTGCAGATGGAAGACTTTTCTGGAATTTAAATTTAGTCTGTTTGCTACAGTCAACTAATGCATTCAGCCCACAGGAAAATCCAAAGAGGTATTACATCACTAAAAGAAGAAACTGGAAACTGGAAAGAATTTAAAGGGTAAACTTAACTGCTCCTTTTTTTGAAGACGATTGAACAGAAAGTGTGTTTCAGAGTGACCCCTGCACTTTCTCTGAAAAAAAAAAAATAATACTAGATCTAGGTGAACAAGTGCAAAAATCATCTGCATAAGAGCTTAAATAGAATAGTCCTCAGCCTTGTGCAAATTGAAACATATGTCATTTAGCCAAAATAAATTCCCTAATACTCCTTAGTTATTTTGACATTTAAATCCTCCATCACATGCTTCTTAGAGTTCTTCTGTCTGGTGCTGGGATGAGCCCAAGTACATTTGAGCAAGATATGCCAGGGTCTGCAGCGGGTTTTCCAGAACAAAAGTGACTTATATAAAGATTTTGCTCTGTTGCATTCCACTGACTGAGTAAGGGTCTATTTTCGAATACAGGAGGCATAACTACAAACACATCCAAACACCAGTGCTTCATTTAAGATTGTTCTTCCACATTACCTCATGAGCAAGACATCCTTATTGCCTTGCAGGAGGCTCCTCCCTAACTCTATCAGCTCCCATCACGAATCTCCATGGTTCGTGAAGCTTGGTTGGGTTTCAGTGCTGTGTAAACTGACTGCAGTGAAGGCAGGGACTCAGGGCTGGTGCTTTTATATTTTTCCAAACACCCTCTTGTCACTGTTGGACACGAGAAAAAGATGAAAGACTCCAAGTGTTTTCAGAAGGCATAGAGAGCTTTATTGTCTAATTTTTACTCTTTTTATAAGGTGTTCCGATACAGACTTAACATTATTGGTGAACCGGAACGACACCTCTCTAATCCCATTGGTTAGACTAGAGAAACAGAAGCAGAAGGCGAAAACAGCGCCTGGAAAAAGATTGTTTTGAGAAAGATGGTTGTTTACCTATATTGTTTTGAGAAGAAGCTTTCCTAAGAGATTTTTCCCTTGGGAAAAGACCAGCAGCTACTAGCAAGCTAAAATCTCTCAGACTCAGAAATACCAGGCCCACATCCTCTCTCCTTCTTGAACTGAGTGCCGAGGAGGCAAGTGGCTGTGCGGGCAATTAGATCTGTTCGCTATCCATCCTCTCCCCTGGTCCTCCTTGCCGTTTCCCTGGTAGTGCCGGGATGCGGGGATGCCGGCGGGGCCGGAGGTGCCCGGGGGTTGCCGAGCGTGCCGGGCTCCTGCCCTGCTGCTCCGCTCTCCCTCCTGAAGGCAGCGAGCCAGATGGCCCAGCCTCTCCCGCCTCGTGAGCAGCCACCCGAGCATTCCAACTGCGCGCCCTGTCACTGTAGCTGCGTGTGGGGGAGTGGGGGAGCGGCAGGAAACATAGTGTTTGAGCTTATCAGGGAGCTCGGTCTGATAGCAGTTGGAATGGACAGCATTTGTACACAGAAGGAGCACGCACGTGCTACGCTGCATGCATTAACCATGAGGTGGGGAGCAGGGGGATCCCAGTGGCTGCTAGATATTGGCTCGCTCAGCTGGAGAACTGCTTCGGCTCTTCTGAAGTATATGATGGGAGGCTGTGCTGCTTGGTGGCCAACAGAGCCAGGCGGCATTTGAGAGTCAGACTCTACCCTTAGCCCTGCTGCTGGCTTGTGACTGTGACTTTGCACACACCTGGTCAATACCATCCATTAGTCATCCAACTGCATCATTTTGGGGGGGCTGTCTACATGGAACCCCAATGCTTGCTGTAGGGTGTCCTACTTTTCACACTGGACAGCCACTGCAGCAGAACCTGGGCTTTCAGAATAAGCCTTTCTCTGTGTGCCACAATGTACCACTTGTCAGCCAACTTGAGAGGGAACGAGCACTTGTCAGCGCTCAGTGCCTTCCTGGCAGCTTGAGTGCATGTGTACATGAGCCTGGGAAGAGCTGCTAGGCAGTAGCTTACACTTCTCAAAAGAGAGGCCATGAGCTATCTCAGAAAGGTCTCCTTAAATCTCTAGGTAAATAAAGACTCTAATGTCTGTTATCTGACTTCACAGCCTCTCAGTTTCATTAAGTTAATAGCCTCCATCAAGGGGCCAGCCCGGATGCTTGCAGTTGATTTAAAATGTGTGAATTCATCAATCTTAAATTGCACTTCAAGCAAAGTCAGTGTACTACACCCTGGGGACACATGGAAACCCTAATTCTCAGTGCAGGACTTTGATACCAGCATAACCAGGGACCAGATAACCAGGGTCCTTTATGCAATCCTTATCTGGGCTTTTTCAGCTGAGAACTTCCCTTGCTGTGCTGGTCAGCCACATTTCCCTGGTAGACAGTGGAATGTTTTGTCTTTGCAGGCAACATGCTAAGCAGACAGTCATGGGGGGAGCTGTGCTTGGAGACAACTATTTAGGGAAGCATGAGCAGAGGTGGACAGGTCTGGAAGATGGGTCAGATAAGCATTTTCTGAGTCAGCTTTTTATTTGGGCCAGTCCAAATTAGCTTTGTCTCTGACAAAGATAATGTTCTCTTCTCTCATCACATAAAGAAGGCTAAGGCATCTTTGTATTCTGTGCAGGCTTTGAGAAATTATTCTTGTACAGATAGCAGTGTGACTCCTTGTCATAGAATTTCTGTGGAGATGTAATTGCTGGGACATTGGACAAAGGTCAACAAGGATCCTGGAGAAACCTTGGAAAGACTATTATTCCTACTTTAGCTAGACATAGCAACAACACAAACTATATGCCCTTTGGATAGGCTTAGGCTAATGTACTTTCAGATCTGGACCAGCAGATGAGGCCTCAGCTGGCTTGTGGTGACCCACAGACACTGACATCTTGTCAGTCAGGACATGACAAAAACAACTGGCATTACAAATCCCTTTCTCAGCTCATGGTGAGGACTTTTAGAAGAGAAGCCAAGCTTATGTATGGATACATAGGATAAAACATTAATTATAACTCACCTGACATTTCAGTTCAATGAAGGGGATAGGTTTCTGCTGACAAACCTTGTCCTAGCTTGACTGAGACTTAACATTTTTCGTCCCTTCACTTGTGTATGTGTGCACATAATTCTGACCAACTGGATGACTGAGACCTAGAAGAGAGATCACTGCCATCTAGCAGAGGTCCCCCCTGTTGACATTGAGGCATTTTGGTACTTGCACGTGAAACTCATACTGCCCCTATCAATACTAGGGCTATACAAGTAATCATTGTCTTGTCCAGATCCTGAAAGGATCTATCTGTTTTGTGGAAATTCTCCACCTTCAGTCCCACTTCACTGAATTGGAATTGAATTCAGAGGCTCAGTCTGGGTTTCTGGGTGCACTGCAGAAAAAGAGTCAAACTGCAGACAGAGCAGAAGCTCTGGAGTGGCTTCAGTGCTGGTTCCCTTGGGCTATTGGTATTGTGTCTTTCAACAGGAACAGTGAAACAAAATCTGAATTGGAAGAAGAAAGAGAGAGACAAAGGGAGGGAAGGGGTGAGAGGCAGCTTATTCCATATCAATCCATGTGCAAAGCTCATTATGTGAACTCCAGACAGTTTCTGAAAGTGTCCAGACAGAGGAGAAAGAAAGAGTGGTATGTGCCTATGTTTTTACCCCAGCTCTTTCTAATTTGTCATTTGTAATGATATATTTTTTATTCTTGGATGCTTTTCCTCCTTGTGGAGTCCTTGGTATTGCCTGCATATCATAGCAAGGTCCTCATCACATCAAGAATTCATAATCATCTAAAAATATTCAATAGGAATATAAAATATTTACATGTGAAAGACTGTAAGACAGAATGAATCACTTGTGTTGCTCTTTTGGAAATTGTTCACTTAGAGAGGGCATGAATTCTGCCAGGGCACAAGATGGCGTGATTCTGAATGAGCGCTGTGGGTATGGTGTGGATGAGACCCCAGGGTGGTCCTCGTAGCTCCAGTCCTTGGCTGCTCCGTGGTGCATGAGGGTGGCTGGGAGCCAGGCCCAGTATCTCTTCCAGGATCGGGCAGGCTCCAGGTGTCTTGGCACAGCGAGCCAGACCTTGTTCTGCTGAGTGCAAAGTAACAAAATAAGACAGAAGGAGGCCAGGTGGCCAGGCTTGATTCAGATACCTGACACAATCCAGATTCTCACCATTTTTAAAATGCCTTGCTGATTCTTTTTCAGCATAGGTTCACTTCCAATATCCTTTATTTCCTCGCTGAATCTGGCCCATGCATGTACCTTTCTCCTCCACAGTGAAGTCCCGACAGAGGCTGTCCCCAGTCTTAGTCTCTTTTCTAAGCTCTACCCATGCTCTGACTCTCTTGAGCCAGCCCTTCTGTACAGGCTCCTCAAGACTGTTGCATCCTCTTGTAATCACACTCTCTTTTGATAATCACATCTGGATGCTGCACTGTTGTCATGGCATGAGCTGGGAGGAATAAAATTACTTTGGCAAGTGACCCGAGGGCACGTCCACACTGCAGAGTGCACTGCTGTGCTGAAGTGCTGAGTGAGCCCAGCAGCAGGGAGTGGCATGGAAACATGAGGTCGGGTCATGGAAGTGGTATAGCAATGCCAGCAGACTGCTCCCAGCAGGACCAGCTCCCTGGAGCCAGCACCACACAGTGAAGCCCCAGTGCCTTTGAAGCCAAGGCGAAATCATGACGTGCAATCCTGCAAATTTCCGCACGAGATGAGCTGCATGATGGACATATGCTCTGTAGTGTGAGAGCAGAAGATGTCCTCTGTTTTTGGGCACGCAGTCTAGGATCCATCCTTGTGCACTATCACAGCAATAAATAAATCAGTTGTAATTCCCTGACTGAACACACTTGGTTACTGCTTGACACTGGCCAGCTAAGATCCTTTTATAAACCAAACGTATAGAATTAAATGGCAGGAACTCAAATGCTAATCAAACTGGGTCATTTCTGGGACAGTAGTCTTGGCCATTTTATATACTGGTAATGCTCTTTTGAAGTTAAGGGTGTTCAGAGTGCCTCTCTGGAGGAAGCTGTCTAGCACAGGTCTGTTCCAGTGCAAGAACTGGTAGTGTGAAAGGTTTCTGATAAGAAAGGGTGTAGAGTAATTGCTGCTGACTATTGGAATTATTTGTAAATACATGATTTCAAAACAGAAAGAAAATGCATCTCTATAAACTGGTCATCTCTAGTGTAGCTCCTGCTCCCACTCCCATTCATTACTAAATAGTGTGAGGCTGGTGAGGCAGCAGAACAGGTTGCCCAGGGAAGCTGTGGATGCCCCAACCCTGAAAGTGTTGAAGGCCAGGTTGGACGGGGCTCTGAGCAATCTGTTCTAGTGGAAGGTTGTCCATGACAGGGAGGTTAGAACTAGATGGTCTTTAAGGACCCTTCCAACCCAAGCCATTCTGTGAGTCTATGACTGTACAAAGAGAAACAGCTGCCACAGTCCTTCTCATGAGGCTATGCAAGCTCCTGTTTTCATCTGTTGGTTTGACTTTGACAGAGAGGATGTATTCTGGAAGAAATACCCTCATGTTACAATATGGAGGCAATAAATCCAGTCAATAGGCAAGGGAAGAAGGCGCTAAGAGGAGATTGGAATTCTCAGAAATCCATGCTATGTGGGATCAGAAGGACTCCTCTGTTCCTACTGCACTGGTATGGGATCAGTATCCTGTCATGGACAAAGATTCATTGGTAGTTGAATTTTACTCAACCAGTCCCCAGGGAGGATTTAAGGGTTTGGTCTAGAAGGTAGGAGACTCATGTCACCCACTGTAAGCTTGGGCAAGTCACTTAATCCCCCTGTGCCTCAATTCTCTCTGTTTAAACAAATGAAAAGTTGCTGTGATAAGTTTTAAGAGTGCTCTGCTGATGAACAGGTGGTGATCATTCAGACAATATCTGTAGTGCTTTAGCATCAGAGCAAGGAAAAGAACATTGTTTTTCAGGATGTTTCTAGGAGGAAAATCATTGTTCCACAGAAATCACTATCTGATATTGTCTCAGCATCTTCCCTGCAGATTTCAAACCTTCTTTTTGCTCTTTCCCTAATGAAGTCTGGGAGCCTGGAAGATGCACAAGCATATTTTCACACTCACAGGGTTTTTTCCTACAATGTCAGTAAAGAAGAGACTGTGCAGCAAAATGGAAAAGACCTAGGGATTTATATTTAAGTGCAGGAGGAGAATAGGGGCGGTGGAAATCACTCAAGAATATATTATAACGAACAATCCTGTGTTGACAGAGGGATGAACTAGGTGACCTAATAAAAACTGTTGTTACAGATTTTTTCACTACTGTCACATAATAGAGGACTTCAGTCTCCAGAGCTGTCAATCCAACAGCTTTCACTGGCAGAAGTACTCACTCAAAAATAATCCTGGTGAAAGGAGAGAACCTAAGTTAACTGCTTGCCTGGGGCAGATAGAATGCAGCCAGGAGGCTTGTTCGGTAAGTAATTATAAATGCACTTTGGCTGCCCAGGTGCAGGAAGCCCAGCTTAAGCTTTTACTCATTAACATCATTAAAATTTCCATTTCAGCTGTTGCTCTGGCACTGACAGTGTTTGCAAAATTGTGACCAGGTCAAGTCAAAATTGGCAGTGAGGCTGATGCTGGGCACCATGAGTTCAATTGCTTAAAAGAGCCAAAAAACCACCGATAGAAATGTTAAATGATTCAACTGTACCTCCATGCACTTTAGATGACGGGAAGGCTGACCTTGATGACAGAAAGAAATAGAGGAAAAGAAGGTTCAAGAACACAGGAAATGCCATGTCTGATCCAGGCGATTATTCATTTTTTTGTATTTTATCTTTGATGTTGATGGATACCAGAAGTTACAAAGGAAGGCTCACAGAATCTCATGCTGAACAGTTAAGGATAACCATTGCTTAGGGAAATAGCTTCCCTAGCACCCTCATTAGTGGTTGGCTGACATGCTGTAGTGTAAATCTGTGAAGCTTTTATATTCATCATTTGTATCTTAACTTCTTCTATTGTAAATCTGGAAAATTTCAATATCCACAAATATCTTTCTTATTTGAATCCTTCCACACCCTGCACCTCAGAGATATCTTATAGAAGAGATTTCCACAGGTGAATGAGGATGCCTGAGGAAAAGTATTCCCTTTGATGGAATACTTTCCCTATCTCTCAGTTTAATGAGATGTGCCTTTGGTGCTAGAGTGTGAAAGACAAGGTAAATAGGAACATTGAATTTTCTTTTCTACATAATTTATTCTAACTATTTTGAATGCCTATTTTATTCATATGGTTTCTAAAATAAATACACCTGCCATTTAATTTGCTTCCTACATGGAAGTCATGCTATTCCTTGAAACAATTGTGTTGACTGTTTCTGGACCCCGTTGATTTCTGCTATGATTTTCTTTGAATACAGAACTGAACACAGCATTCTGGACATAATGCTCTTTCATACTGATCTCACACCATTTTTAATAAGAAACTCCACCCTATTCCCTATGCATGCCCCAACAAATGGAGAGCACTGTTTGACCCCAGAGGAGCACGTTGCTACAAGGATGTAGACTGCAGCCTCAGAGGACTTCAGATGTTTCTGATTTTGAATCAGGAATAGATGTGGATACTTTAAATTAATCCTTCCAATGTGCATTTGTTACCAGGAGAATTTTCACCATTATGTGGTTGATCACTCACCTCTTTGTCTAGGTTTGACAAAGAATATTTTCTATTTGCAAGTATCTCCACCTTACTGACTTTGCCATTACACTGTCCATTAATCTACAAACCAACAGAGATATTTCTAGGAGATAGATGCATGCTGCTACTTGTATTTTTCTGCATTGGAAATGGCAGACTCGATGCTAAATTATGTAGTTGTTTTTTTGGGTGCTTAGCCAGCTTGTCTGTTTGCCACGGCATGATGTTCTCATTAATAGAGTACCTGATTGCCTACTCTCTTGTTTGGATGCTGTCGAGAATGCTTTGAAAATCCAAGCGAAAACAGGCAGACAATTTTCATTTGTCCCATGTTTGCTGACACGCTCAAAGAGTGCTAATAGATTGAAGTGGTTTTGCAAATGCCCTTCCAGAGTCCCTGTTATATCTGCAACTTTCAGATATTTTGTCATTCCACTCTTGTTTTCATCACAGGTAACTAACACTTCCTGCTCTACTTTCCCAAACACCTATTGCAGAGGGCTGCTGCAACATCTGCCAGCCCCTGATTCTCCATAGAGCTGATATCAGCCAGGCTGCATACTTTCTGCAGCAACTTAGCAGTTTCCTTCTTAAATTCATTCAGACCATTGGAT
>VYZR01122795.1:580-10897 GCA_013400675.1 Oxylabes madagascariensis
AGGTTAACTCTCTGCCACCTTGGGAGAGTCCTCTAATAATTCTTTACTAATTAATATAGGGGAATAGACATTACTGAATAGTTTAGAATATAACCTGTGTATGGAGAGCACAGCATGTCCTAGGAATTTTGTAAATACATTAGCAACTAATGAAGGTGAGGACATCCATGTCTGGGGTGTCAGCCAATGAAGGGAAGGCCTGGGTGCCCCATCCTGCCCACATGGACTGGCAGGGTGAGCTTGGAAGGGTCATGTAGACTTTTTGTACTTTTCATAAACGGGGGTGATGTTCATTTTTTTGGGATTGCAGGAATGTGGAGCACAAAGCCTCAGCCATCTCTGCAGTGCAGCCAACAGGCACATTTAAGAGGAGAGTTCCTTAGCTAGAGCTTGTTAATATCCAGCACACAATCTTCCAAGAAACATCCCCAAATCCACTAATGAATTAGCCTGATAGATAATCCAGGATAAGACTGAAAAGACATATGCTTCATTTGGGGCCAAACTCCCTCTTTTTGTGTGCATGTGTGAATAAGGTTGAGTCACACAAGCAGCTTTAAGTTTCCAAGGCTTGGAATGCTTTTCAGTTTTCCTTAGTTTGCAAACAGCTTTACAGTTGTTTATGAACTCACAAGAAGTTTTCTCTTCTACCTCTCCTCTCAATGACAGTCATTGTATCAGCTGCTGTGGAGAGATTCTCAGTGGAATGAGTCTCAGGGCTGCTTTTAGCTATTGACTGGGACACCTTGAGACTCTCCTGCATAGTGCTATTTAAGGACAATGGGCTTTGGATCCATGTAAGGGCACGTTGGGCAGGATGTTTGTTTGCCTTCTTATGCTTTGCCAGTGACTTCCATTCTTTCACTGTCATTTCTCAGCAATGAGGCATTTTCTGATGAAGGCAAAACAGTAGAGGATCCAGAGACGCTCAATAACCATGCAGTATGTGAGAAGAAAAAGAGAATTATTTCAATAACAAATAAATGAAATATCCACTTTGCCTGGCAGGGTAAGGAAAACAGGAAAAGGAAAGAAATGACATCTCTGGTATAGGATAAAGAGGAGAATTCATGATATACTTGGATTTTAGATATCTTCTCATCATGCTAGTATATAAACAAATCACTATGGTTATTAACTGGTGGTTTGTTTATGGGATTGATTGACTTACGTAAAGTCTGCGCTTTAGTTTCTACACCATAAAAATTTTGCTTATTTTTTTTGACTAAATTCAAAAAAGTTTATCAAGTAAGGAATATTTTCTGGGGGAGATGCCCCACTGTTCCTCCCGGCCAGAACTCTAACTAACCCGACAGGGGTTAATAGTAATGCAGGGTGCTGCTTTAGGAGAAATTTCTATACCCATTACTCAATCCTTACTTTCACAGTGAAAGATTTCTTTTGGAACAATTGGAGATGGAACATGGAGATGGAGAAAAATATCACTCCTGTCTGTCTGAACCTTGAAGGCAGCTGCCTGCACCCACCAACTCTTCAGTCTGGGAGGCTGAACAGATCCTGAAACACTTTGGAGCAGGTACTAAGCTCAGGAGATGCATTTGTGTCAAGCAAGAGAGTTATTTGCTCCAGAAAAGTTTAATTCTTGATGAGAATGATAATGGTATCCTAAAGCCAACTGTTTAAGGTAAACTCTGATTCATGTGTGGTATATGCATTGAGTGAAATGAAAAGAAAATTGCACAAATATTTATGTTAGTTAATTGTGTTTATGTTGAAAGCTAAAATGTTTGTTTAACGACCTTGCAAAATCTGTAAACTTAACTTCTGGATAAAGGCCTTCAGAACACTGTATGGGGTTACAGCCACGTGCTCCTGTCACTCACTGGTGGCACTTCTGCAAAAACTCCGAGCCTGTTCCATTCTCAGGTATCCACTGAAGTTAATCCTGGCTGTCCTGAAACAGCCACTGAAACATTTCAGGCACTGACACACAAAATACAAACATGGGGATGGCTTTCCTTCTCTGCAACTGAGAGCAGCACTTGGGATTCAGGACCTGAGGGTCTTTCATCCTGCCTTTATTTCTGTATCTCCCCAAAGGGCTTTTATCTATTTAAATGAAACAGAAGCCTTAAATAGAAATGTTATTTTTCTCTGATTCATGAGCGCTGTCCTTGGGCTCAGCTCTGATGAAAAAAAAAGGTCAGTTCTAACACACTTGCCAAAGCAAATTTTTAATTAGAGAGTCATAAGCTTTGTTCGTTTGTGTCATCAAGAGGTTGGCCTTCAGCGTGGGGCACAGAGTCTGTTCAGACACCTTTGTTCACTGTTACACCCTGGATTCAAAGAGAACTGGTTCAGACATCCTCCCTGCAAGTGGGTACCACAAACAACAAACACAGCTTCTCCTCAGGTCCCTAGAAATATCCAGCCCTGAATAGATTTTACTTAGACATTAAGAACAGTCACTTCCTTTTTAGCTTAAAACCCAACTATGTGCAGTTCTCACGAGACTTAGAACTGTGTTAGTAAAAAATATTTCAGGAGATCAGCTGTTCTCATAGGAGAGCCTCAGCCTGGACTTCCAGCTTCTGTTTCTTGCTGATATCCACCATTAAAATATTGCAAATCTCTGCTTCGAAGCAGCTAAAGACATTTGAACATTGTCAGCAATGCTTTGCTGTGCCATCAGAAATGTCACAGTAACAGTTTCTGTCTGGAAAGCAGAGGGTGAAAGCTGGGTTGGCATTGGGCAGATTTGGCTCTGGACATTAATGTGGCACCAGAGCTCAGCATTTACCGATGTCTCCAGAGGTTTCTGCTCGGTGCTTGGCTGCAGCAGAGCACCTGAGCATGTGTTTAGGATGGAGCAGTCAGTTCAGTGCTAAAATAAACCTGCTCCAAGCATATTTGAAGGGCTACTGCCTTTTCCATCTGTCCAAACCTTGCTGGCACCAAGTACATTGTGCTTTAATCACTGGCACCAAGTCACACGCTTGATACCAAGGAGGATTTGATGGGAATATGAAAGCTCAAATACCTTCTGTATTAAAACTTGATATTGGTTTTCTCTCTATTTTTCTTTTCACAATGTGAGAACATGCTGACATTGTTGAGGCTTGTCCTTAACATGCAAGATAAATTTCAAATTCATTCTCTCAGTTGTTTTAAATAAGAAATGTAAACAAGTAGGATCACTTTGCAGTGTCCTCGAGCAGGATCTCCTGTTAATAGTGATAGGGTGCCTGGGATTTACATTGCTGGGATATCATAAGTGCTTTCCCACCAGGCTTTGCCATTTTCAGTGAAACTTACAACAGATTAGGCAAATTGATTTAATTTGTACTTCAGTGTCACTGATATTTAATCTTATTTTTACCCATAACAGAATACCTAAAAAAAAAAAAAGAAAATAGCATTCAAAGGCTCCAGTCTATCGGCATTTGTGTTGAGCAGACTGTGTTCAGTTTAGAGCTACAGTTATTAATACCAAAACTGGTGCAGAGAACCACGAAGGAGAGACTGTGTCAGTTCAGCATTTTAGAAAGTCAGTGAAGAAAACAGGTATAAGTGCTTTAATGCTTGAAAATCCTTTTAAGTTTCAGGTTTTTAAGTACTGACATGCACCCAAAGAAATTTCTTAGCAGTCTTTTGTTTTTTCCCATGAACTTGCAAAGAAAGATTAATTGCTAGTGATGTTTCTACGTGAAAAGGTAGGAGGGCATATTCTACATCACTCCTGGCATGCCCAGTGCACTGAGACTTAAGTTAAAGTAGGTTTCTGTCACTTCTAGACACTGCATTATTTTACAGTAGAGTGCAAAAAGCAGAGCAAAATTCAAATCAAGTGCAGTGATAGCTTCCAATCATGAAAAACAGTCTTAGGAATGTCAAAAATGCAGTATTAGTATAATATAAAGCCAAACAAATGTGTTAAGAGAAGAACTTGGCTGTCTGCATTCTGTACAAAATATAAGGTGGTGCTAGGAGAAAACTCCTATTGGCAAAGGTAACTACGGAGTGTCAAAATTTAAAAATAAAGTACTCCAAAATTAAAAAATAAAGACTAAATGCATGCAAAAAACCCAGAACAATTATCAGAGCCAAAAAAATATGCAGCAGTTTTGTCAAAATTCTTCATGCAAAATGGTAGAAGACTTCTCAAGCAGCTTTTTGTCTATTTTTTGGGAAAAGATAACAACGTAACAATACTTGCAAAATTCAGAGGGTTTGAAGGGTCTTGCGCATCAGGACTGAGCTCTGCATCTGTCTGTCAGAGAAGCATTGCAGCTGTCTCTGAAAAAAATTCATATTTTGGTGCAATGGAAAGGACTTTTGCTAAAACAATAGAAATTAAAATCTTTACAATGAATCAATTCATTATTATAGAGGGAGAAACAATCACCCACAATCTCCCTCCACACCACGTGACTGAAAGTGTTGTCCGAGATGCCCACAGAGGCCAAGTGTTCAGGAGTGCTCAGCAGTGTGTGAAGGGCTGAGCTCTGTCTATCTGCTCAGATGCACCCCAGGAGCATGGAAAAGGAGAGACCCGAACTCCCCTTTTATGGGGAATATTTGCTACCACCACTGGATCATGGAAAAGAAGAAAGCTGGAATCCCCTTTTATGGGGAATATTTGCTGGAGTATGGAAGAGATCTGGACTCCCCTTTTGTGGGGAATATTTCCTACCACAACTGCATCTCACCTATGAATATCACTGTTATTACTGAATCAATTATTATAAGTGTATATAAGTATCAGTTATCACTGAATACAATTGTTATCACTGAAAAGCTCTCAGAAAAATCACCTTACGTAACCAAATAATTTACAGAAAACAAAACCATGATGAAGGATCAAAGGGCAGAGTGTTTTTAAATCACTCTCACTAAATAAAAAGGTTTGGGAAGGCTCAGGAGCAGGACTGGCTGGGTTTGAGCAGGGACTGGCTGGGTTTGAGCAGGGACTGGCTGGGTTTGAGCAGGGATAGGCTGGGTTTCAGAGGGACTGGCTGGGTTTGAGCAGGGACTGGCTGGGTTTAAGCAGGGATAGGCTGGGTTTGAGCGGGACTGGCTGGGTTTGAGCGGGACTGGCTGGGTTTGAACAGGGCTTGGAGCCTCAGTGCAGCTGCCCACGGCCACGGAGACAGAGCTCTGAGCCGTGGGGACAGGCAGAGCCCTCAGCCTGCCAGGGCTCCCAGATGTGCTCCCAGATGTGCTCCCAACCCAGCAGCCCCAGGGAGAACAGGCAGAACTGATCTGTGCTCCTGATAGCAGGAGCTTCAGCGCTAATCAAGAGGAGCGAGCTGGCCATTAGTTAATTGCATTAAAGAAGCATGAGAGGACCTGAGCTGAGGGATACAAAGGAAAACAAAGAAAACCAGAAAAAGATAGGGATAAAAGACTTTGCTAATCATAAATTAAGAAGCCAATTATGGGGCAGGAATGAGTCCTTGACAAAAGATCTGATAATTATTGAAATTCAGGGCAAAATTTTTGGAAAGAGATATAAGAAAATCTGGAATGAACATTTGCCAAATAACGAAATTCACGCTGTTCAAGAATGGAGTTTATGGAAGCAGCCAGCTCTGACACAGTATCTCTCAAACAAAATTCAAAATATTTTAAGAACAGAGACAGAATACAGAGCTAACAAGAGCTAACCCAAACATGTCAACAGCATTGCAGCAACCATCTCAAAGTAAGGCAATGACTGGCAGTAGGAAAGAAGAGTGGAGAAATCCAGCAATTACATCATTTCAGAAATGCTCCTCATCAGCAGCAGAGGGTGTGCTACTTAGGTAGGAAGGAGAAAAGCAAACCAGCCTCTTTGGAGTAAAGAACAACACTGTCAATGAGCGAGACATTGCCCCAGAGGCACACAGAACACTGTTTCCATCTCTCAGAATATAAGAGATTATAGGTCTGTTTCATCAGAAAAGAAACAATGCAAGTATAAATAAATAGAAATAAAAGGCTCCTCAAATAAATCAGGTGCTACATATTTTTAGATATAACGTAGATAGGGATAAGGAAGTAGGATGCAATGGATACATTTGTATACATTCAGTCTTCTCTTTGGGAGACATAATGTCCTTTTTTTGTGTCATGTCAGGTATGTTCAGTACCAGAAATGAGACATTTGAAAATACACTATAAATGTGAAAGCCCTAAAATATAGTTATACTTTAAACCACAGGATAGAAGTGTGGGACCAGTCACTGCCTCATGTAGGGAGGCCTGGAGGAAAATGTTGCCAAAATAAGCAATTGTCTAAATAGACCACTGTGAAGATCAGGTGATGACCTGCACGTGGTTCTATCAAATTGTAAGTAAAGAGCAGGGTGATGTTGCCTGTCACCAGCTCATGCTCTGTTCAGGAGGAAAAGTGAGAACCAAAATGGCAACGTGCATGAAAAAGATACAAAATTACTAAGGACTGGCCACCCACAGTTAATAGGAAAACCTTGAAATCGTCTGCCTGATTTGAGATTCTGAGATACTCCACCATCTTTTGAAATGTTGCTCTGTTTCCCTGTGGCCGAAAACAGGTTGGGAATGGAGATGGTGACCTCAGAATTTGCCCACATGGGTCTGTGAGTCCGCAAGACCACATACACAGCAGGAAAAGCTCACACAGGTGCCAGAAAAGAGAAGATTAGAAGGGACGTGGTGCTTCCGGTGCTTTGCTTAGTGCTTTAGGCAAGAACCAATCTCCAAAGATTGAGATGTCGGGGGTGAGGACATGAAACAACCACATCAACAGTCTGGTAGTGCTGGTGTTCAAATGAGCTCTGGGCTGAAGAACTGCTCAGCACAAATCAAACACTAAATGGACACTCCCAGTGAGCATTCTGAATTCTGTCTCCTGTTATTAGCACTTCTCTCTGGCAGTGAATGTGGTGCTGGAGCCAAGGACATTAAAGGCTGGGAGTTCCATGCACCAAATCCAGCCAAAAGGAGCAAGGTGCAGGATATATTAGATCTCTTACAAATACATTCGAGACCAAATGCAGCAGAGCTCCCAAAGTACGGCTGGGATAAGAGGAAGGATAATGGCAGTGGCCACCCCAATAGTGGCCATAGGGATGGACATCCATGACAAGACTGCCTGGAGCCCAGCCTTGCAGAGCTGCCAGTAGCAAGGCCTTGAGAAAAGCCAGAAGCTGAGACTGTGATCCAGTGTTATCCAATGTAACTCCCCAGCATCCAGAAATCAATGGATAAAGAGCTTCCAGAGATGAAGTCAGCACTTTGATTAGATGCCACTCATGACTACCCTCCTCAAACCTTCATACTTCCATTTTGAGACCCTGTTTTACTCCCAAACATCTGATGGTTACAAACTTTATTGTGCAGTTCTTTATTTCATGAAAAAAGGGAGGGTTTTTTATCTTAAATCTATTGTTAAATTCACTTGGCAGCATATAAGTCTCATTTGGGGAGAAACAGTGAATAAACATTTTTAACTCTCCTCATTCATACTATTTACTTGACATTATTACAAATTTTCTGTGAACTTCTGTCATATCTAATGTCTGTCCACAGATTATCTCTTTCAAGAGAGAATCCTACCCTGTTTAGCTCCCTTGAAGAGACATGTCTTATGCCCTTAGCTGTCATTGTTGCATTATTCCACATCTTTTCTGAATCTCCTCCACATTTTTGAGCTGGAATGACCAAACCTGCATGCACAGTTTAAGAAGGAACCTTATCCGATTGGTAAAATTTCTCTCTTTTGGTCATTATTTCCTTGCTTGGTTGGCAGTTGTCTCCGAAACTTCAACTAAGCTCTGAGTTTTCCATGAGATACAAGGATTTAAAGAGCTGGCAGGAAGAGCACCAAAGGGGATGGCAAGAATGCTCTTTTCCTCTTTCCTGTTCCTCTAAGGAGCACAGCAGGCACTGAATATTCTCAGTTCCTTTGCCATGGGATGGGATCAGCTGCTGTGGTGGTTTCCAGGCTGCTCAGCCCTGGGGCATGCCATGGCTGCAATGTGCAACAGGAGAATAATGGGAAGTGCAGCAGAACTGAGAGATTGACTGACTTGGCCAGGTAAAAGATCGATATAAACACTAAAATTGATTTACATGGATACTGGGATGTAAGACTCAGTTATCCCATGGAAGATAAGGGGGGCTGTGCCTCTAATTTCAGCATTTCAATGAGACAAGAACATTTTAAGGATGGTTTTAAACACCTGTAAATACCAATCCACGGAGTTCCAGCCCAGGCTTCTTCTATCTCTCTTTAGTAAATAAGAACATCCTCCTTTCTCTCTGCTTCCATGGCAGGACAAAGTTCTTTAATGATGCTTATAAGTTAAAATGGCAGCTGTATTTGCTACTTCAGTGCCCCAGCTCTCAAGATTATACTAGTGCAATTTATAATATCAAAGTGGGTGTAGAACTAACAAATTACAGCTCTGAAACAAAAATGTGTATGAAAGCAATGCTATGAAAGCTGAAAACCCCTCCTCTTCCCATAGTCAGAAAGTTTAGAAAATGTAGAGGGGTTTTGCTACAGATTACTGTCTCTGCTACTCTAACTTTCCAGGATAGAAATTGGGAAAAGCAGCAAAATAAAGATGAAAGACAAAAAGTATCTTGGACATTATTCCTGTTACTGGACTCAGTGGCATAAAAGAGGGATAAAATTTTGAAAATTCTGAAGATTTTAAAGAGAAGTCTTTTCTATTATAAAATAACTTCAAAGAAAAGTTCAGTTGAGTTTTTTGTCTTTGTGTAATAGAAACAGCTCTGCAATTTTAAAATGTTAGGCTAAGTTTACTGGTTTTAAGCAGTTACATAACTGAGAATGTTAGATGGGAGCCTCTTGCCCCTCTTACTCTGAAAAAGTAGATGTAACATAGGTAATAAAACACAAAATGGATAAGAAAATAACCACCTCTCACCCAAATAAATCATTCCTAATCCAATCTGAGCCACAGAATTCTTAAGTGATTCTAGGCAAGTCACTTAAACCACAGATTTCCCAGAGGATCTCTTGCTTATAGTCTTGCACAAACTCTGTGTGGCTCAAGACAACAGAACAGTTATTGGAACCTGCTTTTCTCAGACTGAATGTTTTTCTTCTTTCTTAGCTGCTTTTTAAGTTTTCAAGGATCTGTAATTTCCTTCCGTTGTTCTTGGGCCTTTTAATCCAATCAGAGGGAAACAGTCATTGTAGGACTAACATCTTTACCTGCCTTTGAAGCCCAACTTTTTCCAATCTGATAGAGATACAAAATTTGTCACTGAATATGCATGGTTCAGTAGACTCATGTATACATATTTAGTAGACTAATTCCTCCTTGATCAAAAATCATTTTAGACTTCTACTTCAAACAAATAAAAAAGAAATAAATCTGTCATATTAATTCAGTTCCTTGATCGAACCCTCAGGGAAAGGGTCAACATTGCTTTTATTTTAAAAGCTCATAAGATGTGTTTAATTTGGTTCTGTAGTTATTTGTTCAGTATGCAGTGCAAATTTTTCTGGCTGCAGACATGGGATATAGTAAACCTTTGCCTGGATAAATGTCCAACCTCTTTTAAGTTGGACAGAAAGTTACTCTCTCATAAAGTTCAGACCTGCCAGACTCAATAACTCTGCAAAAATGTTCAGATGAAAATTGCTTCAAGCAATCCTAGTAGAAAGCCAGCACCTCACCCCTACTTTAAAGTTATGATCCTTATCATAATTAATTCAATAAAGAAGTAATGTACTTCAACCTAGGCATAGAGAATAATTTTCTGTTCTGACTGGTATAAACTTTCAGCTAGGGATGTTTAAACTCTGGACCTGATCTTTTAGAGCAAATAATAAATTACAGACCTAGACCCTGCAGTTTATAGCTGAAGTTGAACCATCACAAATATGTCATTCTGAGATGAAAAGGTACACTGGGCAGGAGCGATAAAAAGTACAATACTATTTATAAATATAAGAAAGATGTTCTTTTACTGACAAACTAAATGCTAATAATATTTTTGAGCTGTAAATACATTGAAGAATAGGAATTTCTATGTAATTCTTGTAAACTGACATACCTTGCATCTTAAATTTATAATCAACATTTTTCTGCTGACAAATTCTCTGTCAAACAAACAGAGACATTTGAAAGACCCAATCTCAAATGACTGAAGTATTTAACTTATGATTCCCTGTACTTTTGCCTAAGTTACTGCTCTGCTGTCCCACCTTTTCCATGTAATGCTGCCAGAGGCAGATCCTGCTGCAGAGAGGTGCTGAAACACCCCCAGAACATGGAGCAGAGAGTGGCCTTTCCCTGCCTGCCTATGTGAACATCTCCATTCTTTATTCTGGAGAGGAACGTGCACTCACCAGAG
>VYZR01122795.1:37447-55608 GCA_013400675.1 Oxylabes madagascariensis
TGTTGGGGTTTTGTTTGTTTGTTTGTTTGTTTTTTTCCCAATACAGTCTAATCTTCACTGTTTGCATTTTAATTGCCTGGCAGTGCCAAGTTGTTTTGGTTCAGTGGAACCATGGAGGCGACTTTTATCATTAGCGTTACACTGCGAACCAAGTCCAGTTCTCACCAAAAAGAACTGTTACTCCCATCAGTGACTTTTTGTTCTGAAAACAAGGCTACTGATTTGGCTGAAGGAAACAGAACAGCCTTTCCCACCCTGAGATAGCTGCAAAATTCTCATCTCAGCAGTGAAACAGAGGGGAGGTGCCACAGAGCCAAGGATATTGTAGTTTCTGGAGGATCAGGTACTGACAGAGAGGCTAAATCACAGAGAAAGATGCTTCCTTTTTCAAGCACTCCTTATGGATAAAAAATTCAAAGTAATTTTCATTCATGTGTTGGTCAGACTAAGCAAGTGGGAGAGGGATAGTGGTATTTTTGAGAAGGCAAAATCAATCATTTCTCTGATCACCCTGTATTACCTGTCCTGGCCAGTGACACTGGGAGCCATCAGCTGTTTGTCTTGCTCCTTAGCACAGTCAGGCCACAGCAGGCTCAAAGTCACCACAGCTAATTAATCAAACATCTGGATTACTTCAATAAATGTTGAAGAGTTTACTTCAGTTTCCTCTCACCTTAAAGATAGGGGAAGTACAGCAGCTGTTGCTGATCCTTAGGGATGCCTTCCAACCTGAGGTGTGCTGGGATTTGATACGTGAAGAGCTGGAGGAGGATTTGCTCAGATCAGCCGTGTTCTGCCCCAGGGTATGGGGACTAAAACCGAGCAATTTTGGAACTACGGGACTCCTTGATTAACATAATGATATGCAAAGATGGGTACCCATCTCTGAAAGGAGCGGGGCTCTGCTGAGCAGCAGCAAACGATGGTTTAAAGCCAGCAGCTAAGGAACATCAGAGGAAACAATGTTGGAGGGGGATTAAAGGGAGGTAGCATGTGATTATCCCAGTTGGAACTCAGCCTAGAGCTGCATTTCAAACTGCTTTTCCTTTTTCAAGAATAATTACTATGAAAACACTTAACCAACACTGTCAAAACAGATATCAATATTACATTCAAAATATGTAGGAGCTTTTCATTATTAGAAGGGGGCAACTGAGAACATCAGAAGTTACAGATTTTACACATCTCTTGTCTGTCAGTTTGTCAACTGCAAGAAATAAAGGTAGTACTCCGACCCAGCTAGTTAGAAGGAGGAGGTTAAAGTCAGCTGTGGATGCAGCAGTAATTTAAAAAATCTGAATAATGTGTGTTTATTCCTAAACAGAGCTCTTTGGCACCACTCAAGGCCTGGCTGTGCCCTTTGACACAACTGAGGGAGCAGTGACTGAGTCATGGAGCAAACTGCCGGAGGTGAAGGAGTAGGAGAAATTTCACCTCTGTCACTGACAATGTCCTAGCCTGGACCACTGCCAGAGATTCTGAAATCCCCAACTGTGCTGAAAACCAAAGGGATGGGAGGTTACCAGCGAGGTGCTCAGTCTCTTTCAGCTTGGGAGTCGCTGACTATGCATACCACATTATAGACAGGAGGATTTTCTGAGAAGTTAGTGTCCTCTAAGAGTTTATAGGAGGACTACAAAAGGTTTTTCATGTTCCTTTCAAGTAAAAGAGCAGCTCTGATAGCATCTACTCCTATTGAACTTTTTATTCATTCCAAACTTTCTTTTGTTCTACAGGGTTGTTTTTTTCTTCTTGGCAAACACAGGGAATTTATTTGGGTGCAGAAGTACATCTTGACCAAGTATTTTGCAGTTAAACTATTTCTCTCTTTGTTGGATGGAATAAAAAACCCCTCTGTGGCATTTCGCTATCCCAAAATGATTTCTACCATCTTGAAAGTTCTTCTATGCAGGATAGTAAAGAAAACATACTGGATTTAGGGCATAGAAGTGGAGGTTTGTTTGTTTGTTTGTTTGTTGTTTTGTTTTGGTTTTGTTTGGTTGTTTGTTTTGTTTTTGTTTTTTGTTTTGTTTTGTTTTTTGTTTTTTTTTTTTTTTTTGAAAAGGCAATGAGGTGAACATTAGTTGCACCAAATAGGAAGCAAAATTTATCATAAACATCACCAGTGTCTGTGTGTCTAAAATAATTGCTCCTTTTATACTTTCAAGTAACCATATGAACAGACCATTTCTGACCCACCTACTGGTGGGCTGGCACACACCAAGTTATTTATAAAGGGATAGTTCAAAAGTTACCTCAAATTTGCACCAGTGGAAATTTCTTGCCATCAGCAGAGCTTGCCCCAGTACAAATTTGGCTTTAGAATTCTGAGTTTTTCCAGAAATAGTTTCCCAGACAGAACTAAATGAAAGAGCTGGATGCAGAGTGAACTCTTGGAAAGCCATCTTGACTGTTAAAAGCTGAAACCAGAGAAGCAGCCTTCACAATTAAAGTAATACTGATCCAAGAGCAATTAATTTTAACTTTGGATGAAAGAGGACGAAATTTGCCAGACTTTAAAAGTTTGCCTTTTCCCATCCTGCCTGCTTTCCTCTGTGCAACTGACACCACAAAATTTGTCTCACTCAAAAGCCTGGATAGATATTATGGCACATTAGAGGAACCTATACAGTTTGCTATCTATGAAAGAAAAGAGAACAGCTCTTCTTTGGCCTCCTCTGAATGAAATATGGCTGTTTTCAACTGCTGGATTCTGAATTCTGTGACTCAAGAAGTCCCTAGCTCATTTGAGGGCTCAAATTGCTTGCCCGTGATGGATGGATTTTCCTTTCTACCTCATTAGGAAGTTCCTTTTAAATTGCTGGGTGAGCTAGGTGTGAGTTCTGCATGCAAAAGAAGGAGCTGCCTTGCAAAAGGAGCTGCAGGTAGCAGCAGGAGCAGCTCCTGTGGGGAGCTGGGGGCAATAATGCAGTGCCCAGCCAACCTGGCAGTGCCAGCAGCAGCTCACAGCATCTCCAGAAATCAGCAATCCTAAACATCACTTCAATGAGCAGGTATATTCTAGTTGCCTAAGCACAAGCTTCACTTTATCCAAAGGAAAGTCATGGTTAAGTTGCAGCAATTTCCCTCACCTCTGCTCCAAAAGCAAGATTAGCTTTACATATCAACATACTTTCTTCTAGGATAAATGAAATGTCTCTATTAACCTTACCTTCACCCTGTTCTGGAAAAAGGGAAGGATTCTTTTAAAATATTTTATGAGCAATTTTAGGGAATCACCAAGCAGTACTACCCACAGGCATGTCAATGAGTGTACTGGTGTTTGAAGTTTGAGTTCTGTATTTTACGTTATCCAGTTGGTTNTCTCCAGCAGAACCCAAGCGACAAATGAGCATATTTGCGTGCATTCTTAAATTGCCCCAAGCATACCTTGAACCCTTTAGAACACTTTCTAAACTTTCATCTGACAACTGAAAAAAGGAGAATCAATAATCACTTCTTTCTGCTGTTGAATTAACACATTCAGAAAGCCTTTATTCCTTTCAGTTCAGTTCTAAGCCAGCACAATTCAGCTGTTCTAGTGAATTTTAATTTGCCAGCTTGTAGCCTTGCAATTTGCAAGATCAGGAACATCTGGAGGCCAGGCAGGCCCCAGTTCTTGAAACATGGGCACAATTCCTTTCTCTTATCAGTTTGCAAATGCATCATGCAAATGAGATAATGAAAATCAAAATATAGGGTGAGTCAGAGCTAGTGTTGGGAAGGTTATTTTGGGTCTTCATTTAACTTAAGGGTGGCAGTTATAAGAGGTATGCTCAATATCTGTTGATGAATCCTGACTTTTTTATACAGTTTTTTATAGAAAATTATTTTTCTTTACACAGAATATAAACAGAAGGGATATTATTGTATTAGTCTCATATGAGGTAAACTTTTTATATCTTCATTTGCTTAAATAACTAATCATCAGTTTTTTCATTCAACTACTGCTTTTTTTCCACTCAGTGAGAATAGAATTCAACTGACATTAAAGTGAAAAATTGTGTGTGAAAGAATATTATAGATCAGGTTAGTGACTCTATTCAGCGATCCTCTTTTTATATTGCAGTTAATCACTTCTGAAAAAACTACACCTGCTTTCTTCTTCTTCTTCTTCTTCTTCTTACTCATGTGACTATCAATATTAGCAGCTACAGAAGTTTTAAAATTTTACCTGTTGTATCTGAACACCAGAAAGACATAACCCTGAAAAGTTTTTACTCTAATATTGTTTGATATGCTGACATTGAGTTTATATGAGCTGGCATCAAACTTGTTCTCACTGAAATCTGTGGCAAACAATGTTTAAAAGTTCACCTGGGACACATAATACTTATATAGTATCCAGACTGAAAATGTGGGAGTCAGTTATTTAACTTAATCGCAGTATAAGGTCTTCCTTGTTTAATCCCTCTTAACAATTGCCAAACTAAGTAAAATTAAAAGTAATGAAAATAGAAATCTTGACCAAATAGTACTGACAAATCCAGTCACTAAATACTTAAGTACTTAGGGGAATATTACAGGGTGTAAATATTAGGCAGGATTTCACTCTTCTCAGCTATCTGCTGAGGACTGTTCTCAGTACATTCAGTTCTTCAGTTGGCTTCTCTGCAGCCACAGAGATAGCAGTTAATTGCTTCCCTTGATTAGAATTCACAGCTGCATCTGCAGCAAGAAGGGTCCTTCTGAAATTAACTGAGCTATCAATCAACAGAATAATTTGCTAGAGTGAAAAGCAACCGGTCAGCTGTGCACTTATCAACAAAAGCAGCAAAGTTTCTCTGGGAAAACTCCTAATGTTTGATAAAACAATCATGTGCTTCTCTCCAGCCTTAAACATCAATATAAATCATTGCCTTCTGCACTTTAACTGTTCTCAACACTTTTACCAACTCTCTTGTCTGTGTGCTACTGTGTTTACAGAAGAAATCCTTGCAGGTTTCTCTAATGTATTTTAACATGCAGCACCAATCATATGCAAGGCATCCAGGGGTTGATGAAACTTTCTGATTCCATTTCTGAATGACTTGCTCAATAGAACTTTATCCATGCTGATGTTCTCATTGGGAATTAGGCAAACCTGAAGTTAACAAGGACCTTGCTACTTCTTACAGTTACTACTAACAAAGTTCAGGTTCCAAAGAAAGCAAGCATAAAAAGTTACCTGCTCTGAATATTTTGGAAGTTACATGAAACAACTTACTACACTAATTGTTTCAGCCATTGCAGCCCACGGTGTACTTTGAGATTTTGTATCTCCTTCCACACAGCACAGGTAGCCATTGAGGCCAAAGTTATTTTTTAGGAGGAAACTCAAGCTTTTTGCTGCTATAGGAAGCCTTGGATCTAACTACATAGGCTGTAGTAACTACTTCAGTTCAAATCCCAGCCTTCAAATTCATGTTCATCAATTTTGCCTCGTTTATATTTGTTAATTCTGAACTAAGCTTCTTGATGCTTAATTATGATCACTGACAGGCTCTTCTCCCCCCTCAACTTGTGCACAGAAAAACTGAGTAAAACTCTTTTCCATAGAAAACCAGGTATTCATTGCCTCTCATGTACCTTTCTGACCTTGGTGCCATAAGAGCAATTGCAAGAACATTGTGTCATGCTTGTGTTTCTGCTCATTTTCTAAAACCCTAATAGTAATGGCTGCTATTCTCTGGATTATGCCCAGCAGGTAATATTTTATAGGCTCTAATTCTGAAGTACTTGCATATAGAGGATCAGCTGACCTGCGCACCAAGATCTTTGCAAAGTGATGTCTGAAGCCGGGTTACTGAAACTGTTTATCAAGCTCAGAAAGCTGGCAGAACACTTGCAGCACAGAATCCATGCCAAAAGCTCTTCCCTCACATCCCATGGTCTCACATTTACAGCTTTACTATCAATTTAAACCTTAAACTGGTATTATTCAAATACCTATCAAATCACTAGATTTATTAGTAATAGACCAAATTCATATTCACAAATGTTTTTGTCCAGTTTTATTTGATGTCTCAGTGGCATCACTAATGTTTTCTATTTATGCACTTTGAAGGTATCCAAGACTTTGCACAAGAAAAAATGCTGATATTCAGGCATCTAAAAAGGACTGAGTTGTGCCATACAATAATACGTCAATAATTTCTCCATGTCATACTGCATAAATATCAGGCATGAATTCAAGCTTTCACAGCAGAGCAGGAGTTTGTCCAACGTGATGTAGTGATTTTCTGGTGTCCAGTATATGGCTGGCAAGTGGGCAGATGAAATTCCTGCAGCAGAGAACAGAGACAGAATTTTCCCTGGATATCCCCTAAGTGTCAGGAGCTCCAGGCTCAGCCACAACTTCCTCAGCAGGAACATCACTGCCCTTCGAACTTTGGGAAGGGGAGGTATTTTATTAACTGCCATTAGAAGAGAGTTAAGCCAGAGATTAGCACATTATAAAATTTCCAAGTGTCTTTCTGTAAATAACTTAGACATTTTTATGCCCCAGTCCTATTTTATACATTACTTATTGAGGTTTCAAAGCACTTCCTGCCACACAAATGAATGCATACAATGCCATAGTGAGTATGCTTGTTATAAGTCATGTCTGACAATTAAGAACAAAATATGGGTCATCAGACTAATTTGTTTTAGCAATTACAACTTTTAATGTGTTAGAAGTTGTTGTCTACAGCAGTGACCTCCTCCAGGGTCTTCATGATGGAATTTAGAGTTCACAGAACAGACACTGTGCTAGAACACTAAAATGCTGAAGTGCTTGTGCTTCGAGGAAATAGGAAAATGGAAGTATAATTTCCTTTTTTTAGTGAAAGATTAACCATATTTCCAGCAGCTAAGAAGTCAGGCACCCTATAGACAAATTTCAGTATTATCAGCTTATTCCAAGACAGAGCAATAAAACTGGACTACATTAAATGGGTTTAAGGTGGAGAGCAAGGTCAACCTCACAGTTAAGATTATCAAGAAGCAGAACCAATCACAGAGAAAATGTCAGCTCAGTCTATTTTGTACTAATTTTTGTATGTTTCAAACAAGTCCATTAATTCTTTTGAACAAAGTAATTGGATGATGGTACAAAATACCAAGGTATTTTAAATTTTAGTTTTCTAAATTGCTTTCTGATCTGTCTTTCCAGCCACAGGGAAAAAGGTTCTTGTGCTACTATTCTCAGAAATATTTCTGTATTCCAGTTAAAGCAGACTTGGAATAACTGGATTTAAGGCAGATACTATAATTAGAAAGCTGCATGTGTATAGGCCTACATATTTTAGTACTGAAAATACACATCTCAATCTGCTCAAAATCAATTTTCAGAGGTAAGAGAACCAGAAGAAATAAATGTGCTCTTTACAGGGCAACTGTAGCACCAGTAAACTGATTTTAATGTCACTGCAAACTGTGTGTGCTGTATGTTTCAACATTCCCCCTAAAACTGGAAGAATTTCCAAGAGGCTGCTGGACAGAGGGAAACACTGCAGCAGCTCTGGACTGGAAGGGCAGGAATGACTGCAGAAAACATGCTGTGCTCTGAATTTATTGTGATCAGACAGCCCACCAGGCTCTTTATGAGCTTTGTACTACTATCAATATAAATTTTATTCCTTGGTATTTTTTAGAATCGGGAATTTTAACTAAAATCAATAAAAAAAGACAGCATTGAATAAAACACGATGATTGCTGCCTATAGCTCAGTCTAGATGTTCATCAGGTTACAAGCAGTTGTTTGGGGTTTTAACTCTCATGGCTTTGATTTGCATTCATTTTATCCTGTGTTCCTTCACTAATTGAAGTTTTAGGAATACTTTTTGGGAGCTCTGATCCAGCATCTCTGAGCACAGTACAAGTGAGCTTCCTGTTGGGTACTGACCCATAACTGTGAACAGATGTGCTGCTTTGAGGCAGACAGAGGTTACAGATGTTCTGCTGCCAGAAAAGCAACGCTGTTATTTCAGTGAAGCAAGAGCAGCTCAGAGCACCTTGACCCATCCAAGGAACACCTTACCCTTTGCTTTACTGTGCTGCCAGGTTTTGCTTCTTTTCATACAATGTCGTGATGAAGCTTTAATGTGTGGGAGACAAGGCTATGGCTGTTTATCAGGCCCTTTGAAATGTCCAAACGCATTGCCAGGACTGGGAAGCACAAGTTTTATTGAACTGACTCTGCAGTGAACTCTCTACACCAGGGTATTTTTACTTCCCCCTCTTCAGCCCCCCCAGTTGGTTTTCCAACAAAGCAGCTGACTCAGCACATATGCCCTGCTCTTTTCATTATCATTTTAGGAAGCTTAGAGGACAGGGATGCTGTAGAAAGCAGCTTTACCAGTAAAGGGGAGTGATGGTTTTGGGGGAAGAATGTCTTGAAAATTTACTTTTTAGTAGCTTTGACTTGCATTGCTCCTGATCCAATTCCTCCTTCACACTGAGGAGGTAGCAATGACAGCACCGGAGGGCAGAAGGAGGATTAAGGGTGACCCTCTCTGTTACTCACAGCTGCCATTCCCATGGATATTCCCTGGGAATAGTGATTTTTAAGCCTACACAAATTCTGAACTCGGTTCTAGACCAAGAAAGTTTTAAGATGGGATCAGTCTGCTAAAAACAACAAACCTTGCCAAGAGAAAACATCCACTGGAATGAAACTAAAAATGCTTTTTTGCGATTCCAAAGCATCAAGGAAAGCACAACAGCATTTCTTTTAAAGCTGCAAATTAGAAATAAAAAAACCCACAACTTTTTTTCTTGCCTATTTCAAATATGTGTAAGGGCTGCTGATTCCATGTCTCTGAAGATTAGAAGGAGCTTAGGCTAAAAAGTTCTGCAAGAAAATTCATCTTCTGTTGTTGGTCTGAAGTATTTTGGGGTACACCTGGTAATCCAAGCAGTTCTACTCCATTTTTTACTGTCAAGTCCTACATTTATCTTCGCTCACTTTCTGAGAAGATAATTAAACTATGTTTTCAAAGTGGCACAATAACAGATTATTCTAGAAGGAGAGTTATTTCCTTTCCAGAGAATACTGCACAATTGATTATCAGCCTGCATTAAAGCACTGAATACAGGTGGTTTGATAATAAATCCTTATAAAATCATTTAGGTACAATGGTTAAAAATTCAGCTTTAAAAATAATTATTAGACAAAATAAATAAAAATGATCAGCAACTAAGGGATGTTAGTATATATTAGCTTTTAACTGAGTAAAACCCATTCGTTTGAGGAAAAGCAATCCTGCCCACCAGCTTTGGATGATTGCTTTGTAGGGGTGCAGAACAGCCTGCATTATTTGGGGGGAAAATATCACTGCAAGTCCATCCTGTCCATGCCATTAAGGACGTGAGGAATCTTAAACTGCAAGTGCTGACATATGAACAACTTGACAAACAAGGAAGCTCAACAGGAGGTGGAATCTCAAGCTTTCTGACAAAGCACTGCAGCTGCACTGTCTCAGCTCCTGCCTCCCTTGCTCCATCAGCTCAGAGATTGCATCCCCCTGCAGACAGCAGAGCCTCTCCTGAGAACTACTGTTCTTCCCCAAGAGTTCTGCACACGGGGAAAGCTGCTCTGGCAAAGTGGGGTGCTCTTACTGGGAGTGGCTCTGCAGCCCCTGCTTGGTTTGTAAAGCTGGTGTAGGTTTGGGTACACAGCTCCTGGGGTGAGCACTTCATTCAGCCCAGGAATGGGTTTGTGTTCACTGTGGAAACCTGTTGTAAACTAGCTCCTTCTTGCCTGGCAGAATTGGATTTGTAAATCAGGAAGGTGTTAAAATAGGTCTGTCCTTATCCCTGAAATAGGCACTGAATGCACACAAAGGACAGACAGGAATTAGGAGGATAAAAAGAGCCATTTTAGGCAGTTAGTTGAGAATGGCTGCTGTTGTTCATGGTGACCAGGTGCTGTGGTACTTCCACAGACAACTACAATAAGAACTGAAGGTGTATGTTCTTCACCACTCATATAAAATTGAAATCTTCTGCCTGTGCTAAACATCACTGTTTACATTTTTATTGTTTTAATTGGTACTATTTTATGATATGCATTAATTTATGCATATGCTCCATACAAAGCAGATAAGATTTGAGTTTTTCTCAAATTTTCAAAGTGCATATAGCTACATCATGGTTATATTTTTATCTTCAGTCCTCAGTTACGTCTCATTTGGGAAATGTAAGTGAATTTTTAAAATTTATTTGCATCTCAGATCAATGTAGAAAGAAACAATAGAAACCAATGACTATAATGAAATGAAGAAATAAACTATGGCTGCAGAACTCTCCAGATGCAGCCAGCTGTTATTAGGGATATTCTAATCCTGCAATCAATCCTGAGTCTCATAGAACTAAACAGTTTTCTGACTGCAGAACTATGAGGTTTGTTGACTATGTCTTTGAACTCATAGTCAAAGTACAAAACAGCTGTTTTTCGCAAAGAAATCAGACTTACTAAAAACAGCAGCATGAAGAGACCTGATGGTTTCTGCTAACACCACGACTGCATGTAGCTTCATTAACCAGGCAGAAGAATTGTAAGCAACTAGATTAAATAAAGGGTACATTATGGGAAAGATAGAATATTCTAACTGAAGCTGGTTTATATTCACTTTAACTTGTCTTAATTGCAATCAAAATTATGACATAAATTGCTAATAACTTCACTTTGGTTTTTTAAGCATTACAGAAGTAAGAACAACTCTGCAGCTATAAACATGTAAGTATTTCTAAACTACAAAGATAAAAAGGAGGCTAGAGACAAATATCAAATGAACATAGAGCAGTTCAGCTCTGTGCTGGCAATGAAAGTCCTCTGTATGTCAGAAAGTTATTTATCTGTTTAGGGTGACCTATGGCAAATATGTTCCCCCCTGTTATTCCTGAGTACATTACCGGGTCTAAGCAGAAGCTGGCACTAATATGTGAAGCAATGCAGTGCAGTATGAGGAAGAGTAGTGCGGTGCTGATCATGAGTAAGGACTGAAGCTAAGAGTCTCAGAATTGACTATTACGGGTGAGAGCAATTTGTTGGTGTCATCTAACTCTGTAGCCTTGAAAAAGCCGTGTCCTCAGTCATATATAGAGTCAGCTTGTAAATACATTTCCATATTCAAAGTCTAAGCTAAACACAAAGTGCTATGAGACCAAAAGGGTTTGCCATGTACATTCATGTATAATTAATTATTATTTTGCTCCCATTAATCTTGCTTGTTAATTCATGGTGATATCCTATGAATACAGTAATTTAGCAACTGTTCCATTCCTTGAATAAAATTACTTGATTTAGAAAAGTGAATGAAAATTTGGGTGTGGGCAAAGCTCAGGAGCTCATGCAAGCCCAGAGCTCTGCTGGCTGGGCTGCCCAGGCTCTCTGGGGCTCTGGGCATCAGCAGCTGGGGGACAAACATCTGCTGTCATTCCAAGAGCTGCTCCTGGCAAGACTGGCCTTGCAGTCCTTGCAGTCCAAGGACTGATTTGTGCCATGTACCAAGGGCATCCCTCAGGGTGTGAACCAGATCAACCCTTCCATGTACATAGAGCTTGTTTGGGGGACTACTCTATACTTTTCCATTTCATACATGGTATGGTAATAATGGTTTTAAATCAAGGGTGAGAGATGAAGGAAAATAATTTGGAGTGGCAAGGGAAGCATCTTTCCCTCTCAGTACACATTTTCTTAGTCAGTTAGCAGATACCATATTGTCATATCCCTCACCCAACTACAGCCAGGACTGAGGCTGGAAGCTCCTCACCAGAACCACACACACATAGTTGTAAACTCTGCCTTCTTTCAGGCCTGACTTCCTAGATACCCTGGTAAGGGGAACTGAAAGGCTAAGGCAGTTATTTCCATGACCATTAGGATTTAGACTGGTAGCTCATGCAGACTGGCATCCCCAGCTCAGAAAATGTGGAAAAATGTTTCAGAGACTGGGTGCCAGCTCACACAAACATTATTTTAAATCCACTGTGAGGTACCAGCCTCCTTTATACAGCATGAGTATCAAATACTGAGATCAGTCTTAAAGCTCTGTTTAGGAGATGACAAGTAGGAGATCTACAGATTTCTCTTTTTTAAAATGAACAATTAATTAAGGACCAGAGCATACTCTTTCTCAAAAGTGTATTCAGACTGAAGTTTTACCTTTTGAGTGATAACTCTCTTAATGCTTTGTTACAGTCTAAGAATTTGATAACCACCTGGTTAAGGCCCTTCCCCTTTACACTGATTTAAGCTGGAGTTCAGTATCTGGATCTGTGCCATGTCACTCTCATGTTCATCAAACCTCTGTGAGGGAGACATCATCTCCCTCACCATCATCCCCCAAATCTTCATCTTCATTATCCTTCTGCCTTGCAATGGGCTCAAGTGAGTGGTGCCATTCCTTAATTCGATGTTTTCTGTTTTACCTTGCAGGGCAGTATGTTCAGAGTCAGCACAGATGTTATGGTGGTAGTACCAACCCCAAAGAGTAACTCTTCCCACAACAAAAAGTAACCAATCTTACACAAAAACAATTGTAATCCAGCTGGCTGTCCATTACCCACTGAAATGGGAGCCAGGACAGTAAAGGGAACACCATGGCTGAAATGGGAATGAGGACAGTAAAGGGAACACCATGGCCCAAATGGTTACCAGCCTGCACGGTGCACAGAGAGCTGTGTGGGGCCAGGTAAGGCTCCCCAGGATAATGGTGAGTGGGAGGGAACTCATTCCTGCAGAGGAAAGGATTTCTGCACATTGGTGCTCACTGCTCTTGGCTATAGAAGGAACCAGGAGCTGTGGCAAAACACCAGCCCTCTTGTGGACCCACATCTGTCCCATGGTAAAAGCTTCTTGGGCCCTGGAATGCTGGGGAGAGTGCACCAGGCAGGTCTCCTTGTATGTCCCTCAGGTCAGCACTAGTTGGGGTCCACTCAGAGCAGCTCTCTGCAGACTCATTAATCAGTTTCTGTGCTGGGCTGGAAGTTAGATTTTAAACTTTGTTTTTAAACATCTGTAGAGCACAAACCTTCAGCATCCTGCTTACGAAATTGCCCACTGAAGTCTACAAAGGTTTTGCATTCAAAGCAATTACACCTTTAATAAGTGATCTAAATGTCATCCTATGAATTAAGAAGAGGATATTCAGCAAAGCTCATTTATTCACATGTTTCTGTTCAGTTATTTAGCAACAAGAAGATAGAAGGGAATTCCATAGCTGCACTGCATTAGAAATGCTGTCAAGACTGGCTGAAGATTACTGATTCTGCTTTGGTTGGAATTTGTACAAGTAATGTTATCTAAAGAAGAACTACATGATGGCAAATCGAGAAGCACAGAATGAAAACTATTAAAGCTTAATCTAGCGGCAAAGTGTCTAAAAAAAAAAAAAAGAGACATTCGGCAATCCGTGTGAACATCTAAGATACCCAAAGAGCAAACCAAATTCCTCCAGCTTCTCTTTATCAAGCCCAAGTATGACTTTTACTTGAGTATCTTCAGAGCATCTCATTCAATTATAGATACACAATGAGTTGCTTTCCCTTGATAATGCTGCATCTGTTAATTTGTAATTCATTAAAGAGGATTGATGCTTGAGAACAACAGAATGTGCCAATTTTCCAAAGTACAAAGTGGCATATCCACAAAGGAAAATTACTTATTCAAATAATTTAACTCTATCAGTACATATTATCTTAGCATAGGCAGAAATTATTTGATATATACCAAACCTGCTTCTACGAATGCTATTTAGATTAGGAGTATGAGCAGTTTAGTTTGAATAGTGTCTCAGACAATAAATTACCTTCACCTGCAAATACTCACTTTAATTGTGTTTTGCTTGCTTAAATGCTGGAATAGTGGTACTCAGCATTACCACTGCTCACTGTACAACACTCATGCATGTTCCATAAAATACAACAAAAAAAAGAGTCATGGGGTGAACAGTCACAGCCTAACATATGGCAGCAACTTGTGCAGTGAACTGGAGCAACAGTAAACCAGAAAAAGAAAGATAATATTGGACAGTGCTTTCCTCAGTTAAGAAATTCTGGGCCTTGTAGTTACAGCACAAGTGGAGGAGACAGGAAATCTGGGATTTATTCTGGGATCTGTCACAGATTTCCTGCATGGCTTTAAGAAAGTCCTGTGGGGTTAACTTCAGCCATAGGGTCTTGTTCCTTTGAGAGCAGCTCGTACCCGTTTCTCAGCCCTCCTTTACAGTGTGAGCTAATTAACACTAAGGGAGGTGTTACTGGTGCAACTTTTGTACAGAAGAAACAGCAGAGTCAGGTCTAATGCATGATCACAAGCAGCCTGGGCAATAATAGTCCAAACACCAAGGCAGGCAACAATCCCCTCCCCAGGAGCTGGCAGGGAGGGAGTAATAAGGACATGCACTCCAGCCACTGAGAGCACAATTGTGACATTGCTGGAATCAGGAAACAGAAATTTATCTCCAATGGAAGCCAAGACTTCATTTCCCTACTTTCTTCCAAGCCTAAAAACTAAAGGGGGACATCCAGGGATTGTAATTTCTAGAACGACACCTCCTTTTCAGTTTTCACACAGAGTACATTCTCCTCATGCAATCCAGCTGTGGGAAACCAAGGCACTCATTCCTCTAAAAGAGACCTTCACATCCTCAGCTAAGTTAGTGCAGAATTTTCAGTTACAGAAAGCAGTATGATAATTTCTACAGATCACTTTTATTTCTCAGGCCTGCTTGGCTTAATGTCTCAGATTTTAGCAAAACAGAATAAATCCCACATGTTCCTGCTGGGAGCTCATACCCTTTTGGGTTCTTCTGGCTGTAGAGATGGTTCCACTCATTCTCTGAGGACTACCCCAAAATTAAGATAACTAATCCACAATAAACCACTTTATGTTTTAGGTCACTTGCCTGGTGCTCCCAGATGATCCATTTTTACCCCCTATGCTCTGAGCTATTTTGTTTCCACCCAGTGTTGCTACCTGCAAGGGAAATAAAACCTCTAGAAGACAGCTCAAGGATGCTCTTGAGTTCAGGTAACAAGGATCTGGAACCAGGCATTACCCAACTGAATTTCCTACTCTCTAGCCAATAGTGTTATTAAATCACAGCAGGTGTTTCTACTTATTTCGTGATGTCAATTGATGCCTGGATGCTAACCAAGTTTGTAATACATTTGCAACTTTTGGTTATTTATGGAAAATGCAGTCTAGAAAAGCCTTATTTTGAATTTGATCTGTGCAAGTAATTTATCAAACCTCTGTAGTGATTTATTTTAGTATGCACATCAAATCTTCAGCTGAAGAATGACTTGTCTGAACTTTCATCTTCAGGGAAAGATAAGACTGGAATTGGACACTTGGGTCATAAAATAATATTGCCTCCCAATATCTTAAATCATCCTCAAGAAGAAAGATGTGGCAACATAGAGCTGTGTCGCGTTGTTTCCGCCCCGGAGCTATCCCTCCAGCGACCCGGCTACCCTGCCCAACGCCGACACCGAAGCAGGTACAGCTCAGTCTGCAGGCAGACTTCGCTGATCCTGTGGGCCTTGTTCCCAGCCCAGCGGATTCCACTCTGGAGCTGTGTGTAGTAGGAATGAGCGACGATGCAAGGAGGCAAGGGAGGCTCTGAGAGGGGATAACACACCGAGTTTATTGGCAGCCCTGGCTGGACTTCCTCACCTCGGGGTTTCTGCCTCAGCAGAGCCCCGAACCAAGCTTGGACCCTAACTTTTAAGTGGGGGTGGAGAAAGGGGTAGGAGGTGAAGGACAGCCAATGGGAAGGATCCAGGGAGTGGTCTGAGAGGTGAGGGACATTCCTGGAATCCAATCCCTTAGGGAGGGTAGGGGATTCCCCGAGATCCAGCCAATCACTCGACGCCCAGCCAAGAGCTTTCCAGAAGCTAGGCTGGGCCCCGAGCTGACAGGCAGGCTTCTCGGGGAGGAGAGAGAGCGAGGGATACAATCTCAGGGAGGAGCGAACTGGGGGTAAACCATTCAGGGAGCAGGGATGGGGGTACACAGAACAAACCAACTGGATAACAGAAAATACAAAACTTAACTTCAAACACCACTACAGAGCTGCACCCATGTAACCATAAAATCACAACTTTTGGTGCAAATTGTCTTTATAGACAGTTGAGGGATTAAATTTCCAAGAGACCTGAAACCACATTTAAGCATCGAAAATGAGCCACCTGCTTTCTCAAAGATATCCAGCTTAACTGGATCTGCTAGGCAATTGTGAGAAATCAGCCACTGAAATCCTAACTGGAAACAAGTGACTTGTGTCCCACAAGCAGCACAACTCTAGAAATAAAACAGGTAGCAGGATAACAGCTTGTGTCCTGAGCTTCAGGCTCACCTTTGAATTCAGATTTGATTAGAGATGGAAATGAAAACCTTAAAATCAAAGCTTTATAACAGAACAAAAAGTTCAGGATACAGGGCCACAGGTTGCTTTTGTCCACTGTAAGTCTTCTCCTGCTGTGGTGGCAAATCCCATCCCTACAAACTCTTGCCCTGCATTGAAATGGCTGTGTCTGTCTGCTCACACTCATCCTCTTCCTCCTCAGCCCCATGTGCAGCTTCACCTTCCAAGCAGCATGCAGGAAGCAGAGTCACCGAGCAGATTCCAAATCATACCAAACAAACGAACCTTCTCCTGATTTGAGGGCACTTACCAGCCCTCTTCCTCTTCACTACAGAGACCTACAGGGATATTCCCAGTATCAGGTCTAATTATCCATCACAAGACATTAAGAATTCCACAGATCCTAAAGAGGTACAGTGTTAGACTGCACCAAAATAACTAACAGTGGGCTTTCCCCTTCCTAAGGGCTCTAAGGACACTAGAACAAAAATATTCTGGACGCAATTTTTCTGTTTAAATCCACAGTGATTCTAAAGAGGTTGACAGAGAAAAGATTTCTGTCCCAAGGTATAAAATCAGCATCTTCCTAAAGTTTACAGGTTTAAGTTCCATGACTCTTGGACATTTGCACAGGCCATGCAAATATCTGTCCTAGTAAAATGCATCTGATTGCGACTTACTGTTTCAATTAATTTTTCCTCTGATGCTGTATCAGAATCTTAAGAATATTCTCAGAAAGTTGAAAATTTAAGTTTATGGTAAAAATCTCTTCTGTGGTGAAGTTTAAGATGCAAGACAGTCAAATCTGTAGAAAAATTAAAGATTATGAAATATTTCTTCTGTATGAGATGCATTTTGTGTAAGTTTTTATATTCTCTTTTCCAGAATTCACATCCATCTATCTACACAAAACCTGTTCACCTATATCCACATTTTCTAGAATGGGTTTTGCTACTTGTACCTATTCTTGAGTGTCTGTTAAATGCAGTTATAAATTACCTGGGGCTGCTTTTATTGGCCTACAAGTGGAGTTCCCACAGTCACACACCTTCAGGGCTCAGCTATTGCAGCTGATGGGGACACCACAGTGCTCCTCCTTCAGAGCAAACACTCCCTGCCCACATCCCATTATTTCCCAGGAGCACCAAAATCAGGTTCTAATTTGGAAACACAAAATGAGAGAGACTTTTCACATCTTCATTTGAGATTAGAAAAACAAAAAGTCTACATTATGTCAGTTCTAAGAATGACTCAAACTTTTGAAACAGAACATTGAGTGCTGTTCTTTGATAGCTTTGGTCTGTCTAAAGCATCTTGGGAAGGCTTCTCCACACTGTGCTAACGGGAACAACAGAAAAGCCTCCCAGTTATGATTGCATCATATCTGGGGCATGTCTTTTTCACTGTGTTTGTGGGTTCTAATGCTGCCACATTTCTGAGAAGATAGGACAACTAAAACATGAAAAAGAGGCTGAAGGTGATGTTGCAATTATGGTTGGGTCATTCTAAGCATGGGTATGACGTTTAGCTCATCCAGAAGGGATTAGCAGACCAGATTGTTTACCATATAAGAGAAAATGCAGAGAGTTTTTAATAAATATTTTTCATGCTGTTACTGCATTTTGACAACAATGTAATTTTGTTAAAATATCATAAGAATAGTTTATTACCTCAGAGCATTCCTTCAAAATCTAAACTGAGTTCCACAGAATAGTTCCAGATAATTGACATCAGAACAGTGCCCATCTGTTGTTCTTCCTAGAAAACTGGTACCTCAGAAATGAAGTGAAATTAACAATCACAAACATAAAAAAAAAAAAAAAA
>VYZR01122795.1:55627-86087 GCA_013400675.1 Oxylabes madagascariensis
AAAAAAAAAAAAAAAAAAAAAAATCTCCTTCAAAAGAGGAAAATGTGTGAGCTAAAGACAACACAGTCAATGACTGCATAATATGTTACCATAGTCCTGTCTAAATAACAGCATTGTAACTGTTTTGTTCTCTTATATGTTACATTTCCAAATATTTTTATGTTATAGCAGACAGAACCTTTAAAATACTTTTCAAGTTTTTTTTCATTTACTATGTCTTTATTGCCAGGAAACAGGTCCTCAGTCAGAGTAGATTCTTGGATATCATAAACTTTAACATGGGTTTGCCATTCTTTGCCAGCATCTTACACTATGCATTTAGGAAATTACTGAAAATCTTACATAGCTCTTCTAGGAAGCAGAGGAAGCATAATTATCCATTTCTAATTATTGCACTTTGGCTTACTTGGATTATTTGTTTAGCATGAAGATTTGTTTATATTCACTGATACTTTGGTTAAGTTTATTCTTCATTTATTTTTATTTGATGTTCCAAGGATATTTTACTGAACACTCCCTGTAAGACCTTCAATTGTGGCCACCCACATCCTGAAATTTCCTCTCTACCTAATCCTGCCTTATGTCATAACACAGTTTATATATATATATATATATAAAAATAAATATATATATAAAATTAATTTCTTCCAGCAAAATATACCGAGTATTTTGTACATTATTTTAAAAAGCTTGTGTAGCATTCTGTGTGTACATAAACATGTGCACTTGCTAACCCCCCTAAGAACATGCACAGAGCTATTGTTGAGAATTTTCATTAAAACTGTGTAAAGGAAGTCCATCTGCCACAGCTCAGGATGTCCTGTTTCTCTGAGGGGCTTCAGCTATTGCTTGGCCATTTTCTCACTGAAAACATCAGTAGGAGACTTGAGGGCATTTAATCTGCTATTAAAACAAACTGATTTGGAAAGGGTGTTTTGAAGAGTTTTCCCCCAGCAGCTGAGAACCCTGAGGCATGGACACCTCCCCAGACACAGCAAACTCAGTCCTCTGCACTGGTGTCATCAGTGGGAAGGATGAGCGGAAAAATTCCTTCTGTTAGGAGGGGATATAATGGAGATAACCTCAAAGGACAGCTTTGTTCCCAAGCAATATCTGTGCCCTGCTTGTCTTTCAAGGCAAACCGTAGTAGGGCCAGCCAGGCTCTGGGGGCTCCTGGCAATGGGGGAGCTGCAGTTCCTGCCCTGCCCCAGCCCCTCAGCACAGGTGGCCTCCCTGGCAGAGGGAAGGTACAGAGACCCTTAGCTTTTGAAGCACTGGGGACACAATTTGGAGTTAGTATGTGCTTGCTTTGAGACTGGTTGTGTTGCAAGAGGATGGAGACAGCTCTGCAGCCAGTTTGGATGCCAATTTTATTTCGAATCATTTAAAGAAAACCGCTAAAGTTCAAACCTCAGGAAAATTCTTTCATGATTCATTGGGTGTATTTTGTTTTACTTTAGCATTGCTCTCCAAAATGCTCAGCTTTAATTTTACAGGTGATCAGTCTGCAGGAAGTCCCAAATCTCATTTTCACTAAACAAGGGCTTTCCTTGTTTGTGTTCCTCATTGAGAAATAAAAGATTGTAGCCATGAGAGGTTTACACTTACACACACTAGTTATGAATACTCAAACCAAAATGTTTTCAGTGGGGAATGGTGTCAGTCCCAACCAACCAACACCAAGTACCACAGAGATACGCCCTATTACCAGGAAAAGAAGAGGAGGACAGAAAGAGACAATGGGTGGAAAAAAAGGAAGTGCATGAGGGGTCAAAAATGTGAAAATAAAGCACCAGTGGGAAACATGGAGCAGAGAGACCAACAGCAAAAAAGAGACCGGAGGCAGAAAAGGGTCATTAATAAAGGCCATAAATACCTTAGTTTTCCCATCCAAGCTTCCTTTCCCAATGGAATGACTGCTGGTGTTTATCATAAGACAGCACTGGATGCTGTACTAGGGTGGATGGAGAAGGTAACAGGGAGAAAATTGGAAACAGGGAGAAATTGGAAATCAGATGTCTGCTCTGGCCTCCCCTTTCAGGCACAGAAAGCAGCATTGCCTTTGAGAAAAGAAAGAATGGAACAGTGCTCCCTTCATCCTACAATCCATCAGGAACCACAGGCCATGGATGGCCCTTCAATTCCAACAGAGCACAGCTGGAACAGCCTTTTCACCCTCCTGTCCCAGAGGCAGACACACCTGCAGACACAAACCCTTCCTGCCCTACGGAGAGCTCTCCAGTGGCAGGAGCAATAGAACGTTCTGGGGTGCCTTAGGCAGAATGCCCAACCCCAACAGCCTTGGTGGGCCCTCACCATTCCATATTTCTCTCTTGTCTGAGCAGCAATACTACACTCCTTGCAAAATTCCTCGAGAAATTATTTCTGCCTGCCTGTCTACAAAGTGAGATCATTAAGCCTGACAAATATAGGGCACCAATTTTTCTTGATAAAAAGTGACCCATGCAGGCTGGTCAAGAGATAGACCTAAAGCAGTGGGACAGAGGTAGGATATGGCATGGAAAAGTAGAAACACACCACAAGGGGTTCAGCTTCATTCCCAAAACACACACAGTCTTCCGGAGAGCCTGTGCAGGATCAGGCCCTTCAACAATTGTCAGTTGTGTAAGGTCAGTGGTTTTGAAGCCACTTCTTTTGAAGTCAACCAAAAGCATTCAAACACTGATAGAATAACAGCTGTTGCTCTGTTTGTCTTCAGGATGACTCTTTAGCTTTAAATAGGGGTATAAGGTTGCTATTGCCACCTAACAACTTTTGCTTTTACCTGAGTTTTAAAATGTCCATTCTCATCATTGCCATGACACCAAGTAAAAGGTTATTTGAGGAGAGAGGGGAGGGCAACACCCTGTCATTCCTCCTTATTCTTTCATGGTAAGGAACACGCTGATAATGCCAGGAACTGAAAATTCTGCCTTTTGATAGATTAATCGATTGGAGAGCTTTACAGTAGACCAAAAAATGGGTAAATGTTGTACTCACCAGTCTAACTCATTAAGAAATGTTCCCCATGTAGTCACAATGCAGGAAAAACAAAGTTTGTAACACTTTTAGACTGAAAAAATGGAGCATTTACACATTATAATTGTTTTCATAATAAAAAGGCAATATTACAAATATTTTTGAAACACGAGGATTCTCTCACGTGTTGAGACTTTGGCTACTGCCGTTCCCTGGATGTCACACAGCCACATTGCCATCTAGCGCCCGAGGCCACACCAGCAGCGACAACGGGAACTTGGAAAGGATATTCCAAATTAGTTCACAATAACTAACAGGGATCAGTTTGGTTTTTCACAAGTGCAGTACTGTTTTATAAAACAATCGCATCTAACAGATGACAAGGAAGATTTGTTGTTGTTGTTGTTTTGAGTAGGACTGAGGAAATTATGAGGAGAAAGCAAAAGAATGTCTGACTATAAGCAATGTTGAACTATCATTAGTAGGAAATATAATCATATTTAGAGAATACAGTAAATTGCACGTATTGTATCAGCGTTTAGAAGTTGTTTTATTGGGTCTACAATGAGAAAAGAGAGAGGAAAGGTGCAGGGAAAAGAGTGAACAACTAATTCAAATGATGTTCTGTTTTAAGAGCAAATATTCAGTACTTCAAGCAGAAATGTGCATAAAATTGCACAGTTAATTTTGGACTCTGTTACACAAAACCCTCCAAGCAATACCCTGCTAAATTTGTACGTAGCAATCAAAAACTCCCCTGTCTCCTTACAAAATGATTGGTACTTGGTTGGAAGCAATTCTGCTGCAGTGGAGCACCCAGGAAAAGTGAAACTATCTCAGTGCTGCCAAACTCTCCTGTAAAATACCCTTGGATTGGCTGCATCTCAGTAATATCTTGTCAGGTTTAGGAGAGGTCCGTGCTCCTGCAGAGACTCAAAAGAGATGGAATCCAGTTTGCTTTTCCATGCAGTATTTAAGCTCCCTTTCAGAGTCAGATCCTGAATTTCCGTGTCACAAACTACTGTGCTTTTAGTCAAAATTCACAAGAAAATTATCGACTCTGTTTAGTGACCGTTAAGAAGAACAAAATGTTTTTAGGAACAGCTGGAACAGAGGGAACAGGAAAGTCTTAGGTCAGTTTTGGGCAGATATAAAACTGCATCTTGAGGCTGCAATTACCTGAAAAGCTGTGACAATCTGGAGGTTTGCTGCTAACAAAGTGGGAAGATTCTGCTTCCATTTTTTCCTTCAGAGGGTCTGGAACTCAGTGGGTCCCTCTGTGACTTGACTCAGCTCAATAAACAAAATGAAAATTGATTCATTTTTTCCACTTAGATAATACACTGAAGTTGCTTATGAAAAGATATAATGTATGTATTTGGAGTGGGTATAAGGGGAGGAATCAGAGACAGCCTGTCCAGAAAAGGGTAAATAAAAGGAAAGACCAAGACATTCCTTTTTCCCGTACAGTTGTTAAAAAAAAAAAAAAATCTAATCAGACAAAAAACACTAAAAACACTCGGACTTCTAGCAATTTTCACTTTTTACTTTAATTTTCAGTCCACTTGCTAGCTGTGGTGTTGGTTCTTATCCCCTTCCCCAGCAATGAAAGAATTCCCTGCTCTGTGTGCTCTGTGTGTCCCATACTCATCCCTCTGACAATGGGGACACCCTGCACTGCGCATACGGCAGAGTCAAGCCTGTGTTTTATGTTTCTGTCACTAATATTTCCCCTGCCATGCTGGGCTGTCTGATGGCTTTTTTCCCTTTAAAGAATTTAATAAAACCACCACTGGATCCCTCCAGCTGCCCAGCTACACTATTTATTAAGATATGAAATATGTGCCTTCACAAAGTGCCAGCACATGTTCTACCCCAGTGTACAAACCCTGACATCTGTTAGTGCCCATTCCATTTCTGCAGAATGCCATGGGCAGCATGCAGGGCATGCAGGAGAAAGCCCTGTGGAAATGCAGGGTTCTACCCATAAACACTCTCTGAAAACCCACAGAAGCATAAATGCAATTGCTTGCTCAGTGTACAGGTTTAAAACAATTTATGAAGAACATACATATATATTTTGCCCCAAATACAGCAGGGATTGCACCAGCTGAATCATTTTTTATTGTGTCTCTTCTGGAAATGATCTGGTGACATTTTGTCCTTCAATCAGACAGTTTGTCCAAAAATAGATGAGAGTCTTCCTATTAGCTCCAGTGAGCAACCTAATAGATGTCAAGAGATTTGCTTGGAAATAAATAGGGAAAAATAATCTGGTAACTATTCGACCAAATCAATTATATTTCTGGTTTGGTTTCTAGAATTTTCTTGCTTCCTTTCTACTTAAGCAAATCAGCTAGAACAAACACAACTGGGAAGTGTTCTTGTGAGATTGGCTCTTCACTAAAGAGCTAAATAACCATTTTTTCTTTGGAGTTAAAGACACCCTTCGTATCAAACAGGTAAATAGAGCTGTTTGGTTAGCAAATGAAAATGCTTCTGCTTAAATGAAAATGAAAAATTGTTGGACTTTACAAGTCTAACAGGAATGGCTAAGATTTTAACTGACATGAAATTCTTTTGGCTCTGCTTCTGTGAGATAAAAATATCTTTTACTTTCTGAGGCTTTTCTTTCACTTATTTGATCCTGAAGAAAAGATACTGTAGATTTATGTGTTGTTTGTCCTAGAGAGCACAGATGGTTTAGCTTTTTTGTCAGACCCCCAAGATCCTGTCTTTAAAATGACTTTTTAAATACACAGTGTGTTTGCCTAAGCAAATTTAATTTGTATTACAGTCTGGATCCAAAGGAAAAAATAAGAAAAAAAAACAGAAGGAAAAAAACCAAACACAAGCTCATCTCCAGTTCCACCTTTAAAAGAGACAGGATTCTATGTCAAATAGTGTGATATTGGTATGAAATAGTTGAAAAAGCTGGTCCTATCATGCAGGCTATTTATATATACAATAGCAAGCCAAAGGTACACATTGCCCTTATCAGACTGTTAAACAGCAAACTACAGGAGCTATTTCCACAAAAAATTAATTTGGGGAAAGACAAAAGAAAAATCAAGGTAACAAAACAAATCCTAATAAATCCACATGAATTCAAAGTAACATGAAGACGGGAAGGCTTAGGGGTATTATGAAGAACAATCAGGAGACTTAAAGAAAAATAATTGCATAAAAGGAGAAGTGAAATTGTAAAATAATCCCAGACAGATGAGTCTCAGAGGGAAAAAGAACTTGAGAAGGGAATGGCATGCAGATAAGAGTGATTTCTTGGCATCACTAAGCAACACGATGGTTGGTGTGAAGTAACTGCTTTTTAAACTGGAAAAAAAAAATAAAAACCCCCAAAATTATAGAAATGGAACTACTTTTTGGGGAAAAATTAATGCATTTAACTGTTACAAGTCACAAGAAGACAAATATATTCACCTTGTGAGGCAATTGAAGAGGGAAGTGGTTGCTTGTTAATAAAATCAACTCTTCCGAGAACAGGCTGGAAGAAACAAAACTTGGCAGTTACTATCGAGTGGTATTAAAACAATTTATAACTAGGAGGATGTGCTTCTTTGCCAGGTAAATTCATTGATAAAATAATTATATTAAAACCCAGAAAATGAGACAATAGCCCAGATGGAACTTGGATTTAAAAAATCAGGAAAACCAGACCTCCAGACGTCTTTGTGAGGATGACAAAACATGACAAAGTGTAACTAGTAGACACATGGGACTTAGATTTTCATGAAACCTTTGACAACACGCCAGGCAATACAAACAACATACATCTAGGTTTAATTTGGAGAGTGTTGGTTTCAGAAGATTCTCTCAGGTGTCAGGTTTCAGTGAAAAACAGATAAAAGTGCAATTATGAGAACAAGGTATTGATGACTTGTGCTAGCAACAGGAAAGAAGGAAATATTATAAAAATATTTATATAATTATAAAATATTATAATTAACATTTGAGTTGGAGGGTGCCATCTCCTAATTTTCCTGTGCCCAAAGAACAAAACAAACCAACAAATCTGCCAGGATCATTGCTCTGTCCTTCTCCTGTGGAAACAAAGGGATCGGACACATCCCACCTGCCACACGTAACAGTTTGTGCTACACACCAGATTTAGTTCACAGTGCCCTGGAAAGTGCTTGGATTCACAGGGACAAGACTTGAAATAGTGATGGAATGTGAGGGAGGTTAAAAACTACTAAGAATGGGAAAAACAACAATTACTGAAACCATACCTTACTTTGAATAATACTGAATATGTACTATTATTTCTTTCCTTGGTAACTATTTTTAAAAGATAAGTATTACAGGAGGAGAAAGGAAAAATAAAATTAATTTGAAAAAGAGGGACTCCTCATTCAGAGCCCGCTGAAGTTAGAAAAGGACTTTAATGGGCTTTGGCTCAAGAAAATAATATAAACTGAAGTGGGATTTATATCCCTACTATAAATAATGTATGTAATCTCAACTACTGGAGACAGTGTTTGTGTGTATCTAATTTATCATTATTAAAGTGAGATTATGGCAGCTTTATGCGAGACAGAGGCAATTGTGAGTCATTAATGAAAACAGTTTATTTGCATTACCCGCTGCAGCTCCTCAGGCACTTTCCTTGCTCTAAGCCCTCGCTCCTGCCCCGCCGTGGCCCACAGGAACACAGCACACGAGCTCAGGGCAAGCGTGGCTGAAATAAGACTGAAAACCGAAAAAAAAAAGCACGGATAATCCTTCCTGCTTTGTCATTTCCTCTTCGAATTGGAAACACAGATGTCCAATAGTCATGGCACATGACAATAAAACCTCGAGGGGCATTTGGTCTTCAACCTGTGTTGACAGTGAGCACTTGCTAAAAATGACAGTCCCAAAGGAACAGCTTTGGAAGCCTTTTGCATCATGTTTCCTCAATCCCTCTCACTGGGGATGTTTGCAGCAGCAAAAGGCAGCTGGCACACAGGTGAGAATGCTACAGCTGGGCTCTGTTACCTGAGGAAGTTCAGTGGACAACTGAAAATAGGCAATCCTATTGGAAATGACAACTCCAACAATTTTAGAAAAAAACTGTACTCCCTCAATGTACGTGGTGAAACAAAACCAGCCATGTGTATTATTTCATTCATTTAAGAACTAATTTGATGATATAATGAGGTTTGTGTCATCTTGTAGCAGTGCACCCCACGCCCGAGTAAGTGTTTTCCTTATAGAGAAAGGTTTGGGACTCACCCCTTGTACTTCTTATAAGGTAAAGAACCCAGAAACTTCTTTACTGTCCTGCAGTAATTGGCCCAGTGCCAGGACAGAAGCACTTGTTGGACCTTGTCACTGTGCGCCAAAGCCCGTACCTCTTTCTATTGGCAGTTTGCCAATAGATCCATCCCCAGTCATTAAGTACAGTAAGAGAGTGAACAAAGGTGCCCTGGGCATTCTCGAGATGTTGTAGCAAGTGTATGGACTTGTTTCTACATTGTGCATGGCTTGTTATTTGGTTTTGTGTTAATTTCTTTCTTTTATTATTACCTTTTTGCTTTTTCAAGACATACTCAACCATGCCGTCTTGCTAATTATTTTAAGCCATTTCTCTGCAAGGGCTGGATCCTCAGAGGTATTGGGAAACCCCAATATCATCTATCCCTTCTCTGAAAAAAATAATTTATCTTCAGACTAATCCATGCAGGTTTAGTAAGATGAGCTTCCAACCTGGTCCATTGTGTCCTTCAGAAAAATCTTCCTTAGGATTGCCAGATTTTTTCTTATCAGCAACAAAGGAACCAACCATTAGTTCTAAAAAGGTCACATCATCGGCTGTGAACACATGCACAGCCTAACTGGGTTCCCTCTGTGCTCTTCACATAAAAATCAGATGCACAGTTACCAAACCTGAAATTCTGTGTTTTTCTCTGTATTTTTTTCCAAGAAAGAATTCTTCCTTCCAAACAACTTCTTACTGCTAATTTGACATATATATGGCTCAGGAAAACTAGTAAACTACAGCCCCTTATTTTATCAATTAAATAGGCAAAGCAACAACACAAGCTCCTAAGCTCCTCGTTTGTCTCCTCTTTCCCTGAGATGTCAACCAACTGGTGCCCTCTCAGCAGCCATCTGATCCTTCTGCTCTCCTGACACTGCCAACAAAAAGGAAATTAATGCCAACTGTGCAGGTGATTTCGTATTGACACTTTCCCAATAGAATCCAGACTTGGACAACCAATGTGTTTCACTGGGGACATCTACCCATCATCAGATGGCTGTAATTTTCCAGCAGCAACTATCCTGGGATGCATTGAAAACAATAACAAAAGCTCAGAAAGATTTATTTCATTTTGATTTTTACACCACCGATTCATCAAGCTGGTGTTATGTTTTTAACTACATCAATATAAAATATCCTACTTAAAGCTGTTACTTCAGTACAAATTTAAACCACAATAAAATACAACCAACCTATCCATTATAAACGATCCTACTTTATAAATTATGTTAACCCGCTATACTTCCATCTACAGTATAGTTATTATTTCCTTTCATCCCACCAGCCAAAAAGGTTAATCCTCACAGCAGCTGTTACTACTCCAGTACAGACTGAATGTGAATTTAACCTCTCCTGGATATTGCCCAATAAATTCTGTTGTTTTTCTAAGCATTTCTGTGAATTAAAATGGATGTTGGCTTGCCATCCAAACTCATGAACAGGTCTGAAGTGGCTTTTAGGCACATCGCCAAGTAGCTTCCCAATTCCCTTATAGAGTATAGCTCTCACTCCAGAGATCTTCCATGCACGAATTAAAAAACAACACCTTCTCCATTTCATCAAAATTATTTTTCATCTTCTTAGCATTATTTAAATAATTTCTGCACAAAATTACATTAAAATATGATTAAGGGTTTTATTTGCCCTCTGCAATACCCAGTAATTTCAACTTAGTTGTAGCTAGGCAAATATGAGAAGAACATATCCTCCCGCAACCTTCCTGAGAAGGCCAGGATATTGAAAAGCCCTAATATTAAATTCAACCCAGAGCACATGTTTGGATATAAGGCTGAGAAAAATGAATACTCCCCAGTAAAAAAAGATCAGTTATAAGAAACAAATACATTTTTAGCTGATACTTAACTTTAACTAAAACCAATATATGTTAAAAAGCATTCATTTTCTCCCAGACTTCAATCATCATTTTCAAAAGTAGTATAACTTAGACTTTGATCTGGCAAAGCAATGAACAACCCTCTAAAGCCGAAAACAACTGGAGATCTACAGAACATAAGCACATTGCTTGTGTCGCCCCTCCTGGAGATGAAATCTCTCCTGTTTCAATGGGAAGTCATGAGTCAGCTCGCACCGATGGGTGGCTTTGAACATTCTGGAACTTGAGGCACTCCGGGCTTTTGGACAGAGATTTGCCTGCCGATAAGAGAATCATAGAATAATCAAGATTGGAAGAGATCTTTAAGATCAAATTCTGTTTCACACCCCCCTAAGCACAGTCTGTACGACTGAAATTCACAATACAAGATATACAGACCAACTAGAATAAACAAACTTCAAGTCATAATAAACTTTCAACCCCCTGAAACACGCCCAGTTAAAAGAAGTCAGTACTCTCTCTTCACAGACATTAGAGTCGATATGTCGTAATTATTGAGTATAAAGCTAACTTTGGTCTCATGGTTAAGTGCAGTTGTATATTTTGCTTCCTTTATTAAAGCGTTAAAGCTCCCTGAACATGAGGGCAGCAATTCCTCACAATCCGCGGCAGTGAAGCCGTGGCCGCGCATAGCACAGGTGCCTCCGGGCACCACGCAGGGCCCGAGCAGCACAGAGAGAGCGAGGTGGGGTTTAATGTGCGAATTCCCAGCGTCTTCCTCCCCCTGGAGCAGCCTGCCCGGACGCGGGGCCGGGAGCCGCCCCTCACAGCGGGTAGCCCCCGCTGCAGCGCACCCACTGCCGCCCGCACCGCTCCGGACTCGCGGCAGCCGCGGGTCAGCAGCGCTTCGATCCCGCACGGTGGCCTCAATTCCACCGTTTCTCCTACTACGGAGACTCCCCGCTGAGGAGGGGAATCCGCAGCCCTGCTCCGTGCCCTCGGCGGCTGAGGGAGGCGGGCACCCCGCGCTCCTGCCGGGGTTGTACAACAACCGCAGAATGGGCTCCAGCCCCTCAGCAGCGCTTTAATGGCAAGGACGCGCCGGGAGCGCTTGGAGCAACAACGTTCCTGCCCTTTCCCTCGGGGATAGTGCTGGGGGACCGCGTGACTCCCCCACGCCGGGAGGAGGCTCAGGGGAGACCTCACAGCAAACTACAGCTTCCTCACGACGGGAAGCGGAGAGGCAGGCACTGATCTCTGCTCTCTGGCGACCGGTGACAGGACCCGAGGGAACGGCCTGAAGCTGAGTGTGCTGGTTTGAAAGCAAAACCAGTGAAGGACTCCAAGTCAGAAATACAATTTAATAAGATGAAAAGAAAATAAAGGAAAGTAAAATAAAATAAAAGCAATAAAAAACCACTGACAGAGTCAGAATACAACCTGACACCCTGTTAGTTAGGGTGGTAGTGGCAGTCCAGATGAGATGGTCTTGTCAAAGCAGTGATTCCTGTAGAAACGTCTGGTAGCTCTTGTCTCCTCTGGGGTCCAGGGGTTAAAAGCTACTTGTGCTGTCCCAAACCCTGGATTTATCCAGGTGGGAATGCTTGGCTCCTCCCTCTGGGCGGAGCATCTCACAATGGGATGATCTCATTCTATGAGTCATGCAGTGGCTCCTTGATGGCCCATTGAACAGAGATAACTCCCGGAGGGAGTTATCTGTGAGTCATGTGGCAAGGCATTGTTAGACTCGTTAACAGAAGATAAGGAAAACACTGCCCCACCCTGGCTCTAACGGCTCATGCTGATAGAATACATACCTTGGGCATAATTTTACACTGTAACCTAGGACACTGAGCCAGGGCAGGTTTAGGTTGGATATTAAAAGGTTTTTTACCCACAGTGGCTGGGCACTGGAACAGGCTCTGCAGGGAAGCAACAAGCCTGTCTGACTTCAAGAAACATTTGGACCCGGACAACGCTTTCAGGCACAGGGTGCGACCCCTGGCCCATGGTGTGACTCCTGGCACAGGGTGTGACTGCTGTGCAGGGCTGGGAGGAGCGGGACTCGCGGTCCCGGTGGTTCCCTGTCCGCTCGGGCTATCCCGCGGCTCCGTGACTCCATTTCCCGGCGCGCCGCGGGGCGGGAAGGGGCGGGAGGGAAGATGGCGGCGCTGGGGGCGCGGAGCTCGGTGGCGCTGCCCGCGCGGCTGCGGGCGCTGTGGGTGCTCCCCGCGCGGCGGGCGCTGGCGGCGGATGCGGGCAGTACGCGAGGGGACCCGGGGGCACCCCCAGAGCGTTCCCTTCTGCCCCGGCCTGGGCTTTGGCCGCCCCGCGTGGTGGTGGTGGTGGGCGGCTGCGGTCCCCGTGGGGAGCGATGCGGGTCGGCTTTGGGGCAGCGGAGGGCCCGGCGGGGCGGGAGGAGCCGTGAGGGCAGGGGGTGACCATGACCGTCCCCTCAGCCCCCGGGTAACAGCGTGTGCCCCCTCCCGCAGAGGGAAAGGCCGCCCAGCCCAAGCCTGCCTTCACGGACGAAGCGGTTCAGACGCTGCTTTACAAAATGACGGGACTCGACCTGCACAAGGTGTTCCGGCCTGTGAAAAAGGGCCTCAAGCCGCCCCACTACAAGCTGATGACCGAAGCTCAGCTGGAAGAGGTAGGCTGCTCTGCTTCCATCGGAAGTAAGCGTTGGATTTAGCAAAATGCCTGAAATAGCCTATATTTCTGCCTTCCTTACTGCTGCATTTGAAAACATTCTGGTTTCTTTACTTTGTTTCAGATTATTCCCTAGATCGGTGTAAATCAGTGTTTCTTCACTTGAAATAGCTTGGTTTGTCCAGTTTTGTGCGATTTTGGTGGAATATGGAAGGAAATCTGATCTTTTTTTCTTAAGCGACAGTTTCTCTTTGTTAACCTGTTATGCTTTATAACTGTCAAATACCTTCATCTGATAATTAAGTTATAGCTCTGGGAATCCTTTGACTACTTTTTTTTCCTCTCTTACCTGGTCTGGCTTCATTCACGATGACAAAGGGACCTGACTTAAGCAATTCTGCTGTAGTCACAATTAAAGCTATATACAAACCGCTGGTTGTGGTTTATGCTCTGGGGGAAATTTACCAAGGAAAAACCCCCGAAATCAACTTGGTATTTGAAATTACCTTGGTGTTTGCAATAGTTTGTCTGTTGTAGTTTTGTAACTTCCTCCAGCATTTTGTCCAGGTTTTAGTAGTGGTAAATTGTTTACGTGATATTCACCTACCTAGAGGTGGAATTGGTTTCTCCAACTGTACAATAAAAAAAACAGGCTTCCCTAAATGAAAATAGTTGTCCCCAGATTGTACGTTCTCTTTCCAATAAGATGATATTTTTAATTGTAAAATTAAACTACTTTTTTTTCCCCTCCAAGGCCACAAGAAAAGCCATAGGGGAAGCTAAAACAAAACTAATCATGCCCCCTGTTTTGAATGAACGAGAGCCAATTGATGATGTCTTAGCAGAAGACAAAGTCCTTGAAGGAACTGAAACTGCAAAATACGTGTTTACAGATTTAAGTTACTCCATTCCACATCGTGTAAGTAACATGATCAACAGTATTAATTTGTTCTCAAAATAAGCTTTAATGAAAATGTAGATGGATCAGTTTGCAAAAGGGCTGAGGAGCTGAAAATTCAGTCTGGTACAAGGCAGTAGAGAAAAATGTTATTTCTAAATACTTGCTTCTAACTGATAATCATAAATGACATTCTGCTACTCAAAAGCAGGCATGGGGAAAGCTTAATTATTTTATAAGCAGATGCTTTTGATATGCCAGGAGTGCCAAATTTTCCATGCTCCTAGAAGCTTTCTGTAGGATTGGATTCCTTTCTAAGATGGAACTACTCCACACTTGCAAAGATCTGGTGGAAAGCTGTGGAAATGATGAATGAATTCCCAGGAAAGCTGTAAAGAAATAGTTGTCTTATGGAATTGGGGAGTATAGGGATAAAGTTTCCTTTGTGTAATGAAACATCTCGATTGTCTTTAAGTACCAGTAATAAGAGGCGAGAAAAATTCTTAACGAAGTTCTGATTCCAAGAAGCCTTCATGGTTCCTACGTGCATGTAATGATGATCCTGTGACATGAACTGCCCAGTCTTCCATCTGTTACTCTATCTGTTTATTCTCCTGCTGCACCGTATTGAAAACTTCCCAAAACAAACTTTCCCATTTACCACTCTGAAGCAATTATGCTTGTGAACAGATCTGAGTGTACGGTTTAATTTGTTGTATTTTTTTGCCTTGCACTTCCCTTACTCGATTCTAGCACCTACCTCTGGAGAAAAGGTACGAAAGTGCATGACACTTGCATTCCTAATTTTGTATAGATTATTAAATGATAAAATCAGGCTAACTCCTTGTTTGGGTGTGAGTTATGTTATCTCTAAACTTCCCAGAGCTGTAGCTTTCAGTGTTGGCACGTGCACAGTTGTCAGACAGCAAAACTGAGGTGCAAAAGCAGCACTTACTCAGCATGTAGCAAGGCAGAAATGATGAATCTGGCACATGGCAACAGTCAGTTAGAAACTGGTGTTATTAGGGTGGCTTTAGGAGTAGAAGGACTTTGACAAATGAGGGTTGTTTTAGAATGCTTCTGGCTATGAAGAGAGAAGGCTTTAGGCAATGTTTGTTTTTTACCTCATTTCCAGGAACGTTTCATTGTAGTTAGAGAACCAAATGGGGTGTTACGCAAAGCCACCTGGGAGGAACGAGACAGGATGATCCAGATATTCTTCCCAAAGGAAGGGCGCAGGGTGATTTCCCCCACATTATTCAAGGATGAGAACCTTGGGGTAAGCTCTTCCTGGCTTTGAAACTGAGCATGTTTACTTCATTGCAGTCTGAGAGTGAAACTCTGCTCTTTGGGCAGAGTTACCCGCAATAAGCCATTCTGCATGGGTGTGTTTAGCTGCTTGAATTCTGTTTTGAACAATTGCCTTTCATTGTAACTTGGATAAAATACTTGAAACAAAGTTCCAGGTTATGGCCAGGTAAATCCTGGGTAGGTGTAAGTATTGTATCATACTAGAAACAATTGTACATTTAATTTGGAAATGTGAACTGGTGTTTCAGAATCAAAAATCAAGAAACATTATATTAATGTCATCAAGGGCAGTTACTGTACTTCTGTCCATTTTGCCTTTTGATGAAGGGGTTACTCATTGTACGTGTTACCCAGAACAGAATGTTGTGGCTGCTGTTTTGATTTTGGAGAGTTGGGATGGTGTGATGACATAATCTACTCCTGAATCTGAACTGTTGTTTCAGACTGTATTTCAGCAAGATCGTCATGAAGATGTCCTGAACATGTGCATTGCTCAGTTTGAGCCAGATTCACCTGACTATATCAGAGTGAGTTCACTTTCCATTTTCCTAACAAAAAAAAAATCCTAGTGGAGAATTGTAGCATTTATTTTGTACACATAAATATTTATCTGGGGAGCAGAGGTGTTGGTCATATGTGCTCTAATTTTCCCATAGAGATTATCCTTGTGATGAGTTTTGGTGTTTATTTTTATGCAGAACAGTAAAACAGGATTTTGCACAAGTAATTTTCACCAGCCTAGAAAGGTACTGCACATACAAAAATAGTCTTTATTCAGGTACTTTTGGTATCAAAGCAGAATTGATGGTAACACTTGTCAGGGGCTCTGAGCAGAGTTGTGCTGCTCAAGTCCCACTGACTGCTGGCCTAGGAGCTAGCAGGACCAGCTAGGGAACTGACAGAGCGCATTTTGAGAAACACCACTGTGCACAAAGTATTATTTTTGACAAAGACCAGCTACAAAAGTGTAGTTCTAGCAGAATAAAATTAGTAGCTATAGCTGCTGGTAAATGTTAGTCTACACTTGCTTTTAAAATGTTTACTTCTCTTTAAAGTGTAATATTCTCAGTGATTTGAGAAATTGTAACTGTGTTAGGCGATTTTTCAAGTAACTTTTTTTCTAAGTAAAGTTTCTCTTTGCTCTAGCATTTTTCTCCTGAAAGAATAGATGCAGCTTGACAGCAGTGCCGTGAAGGCTCAGAGCTTATGTCCCTCTCTCCCCAAAAGTTCAGGACAGAGACAAGATTTAGCTTCCTTCTACCATAAGGATGTCTGTGCCCAAGTACCAAGGACTGGGCTAGCCCAGTGGTACCCTGAATTATAACAGGCATGTGGCCTACTTCTGCACCTTATGGAAATGAGAAGGATTAAAAACTCTGAGAGGTGCAGGGTGAAAGCTGTCACTGGGCTCCGGTTCTGCAATGAAACAAACCCTTGTGCGTGCAGGTTCACCACCGCACCTATGAGGACATCGAGAAACACGCCAAGTACGACCTGCTGCGCTCAACCAGGCACTTTGGAGGCATGGTGTGGTACCTGGTCAGCAGGAAGAAGACAGATGGCTTACTCATAGACATGATCAACAGAGACCTGTAAGTCTGTCACTTGGTAATCCTGCTTAGCCTTAGAACAAGTACTGCTGTTTGAAAATAAAAACAGTATTTCTGTCAGATGTAGGAGAGCTTTCATTTGCATGATGTTTTAGGCCAGCTTTAACTGTTAGCTGTACAGTAGCACCAGTAACAGTCCATGAAGTTATAGGGCATATATATATAGGTTTCTGCAGAAATTAGCAGAAATTCTGTAGTTTTTGGGTTTTTATTTTTGTTTCCCATGTAATTGTCAGAACACTTCAAGCTCTGAGCACTGCTGATCTTAAAGCCTGACATTTCCATACTGAACTCGGTTTTGGCATATAAGGTTGATACACTCTGGGTTTTAGAGCAATTCCTAAGTAGCTTAGGAACATGTAGATAAGGTTTCATTTTAAATGGGTGGATTTCTATAAAACATGGTGCTAAATTTTCTCAAAGTTCCCTGAAGTGAACAATATTCAATAGCTCAAAATGCCACTAGAGCTAGGAGAAATTTGTACGATCAGAACTCAAGTTGCAGTGATGGTGGCATTTATTTCCTGCTGTTTCAGTTAGAAACTTGGAACAGGTGGTCAGATCTTGCTTATAAACCTGAGCATACAGAGAAATCAGGAAGGTTCCTGGTTTAGAATCAGATTGGTAAAGGGAAAATTGATGTACCTGGCCAGTTGAAATGAGCAGAGTTTGGAATGTCTTTCCCTGCCACACACTTCAATAGTTTTAAATTCAGCTGAGAGCTCTGTGTCACACGATTTCTAATGCTACTTCTGTAAAACATACTGGTCATTGCAGTCTGTGTTTGAAAGTTCCACTAAACACTCACTAATTTTAATTGTATTTTCAGAGGGGTGTCAGTTGTATTGCTGCTGAGCAGGCCAGCAGGCTTCAGCTGCAGGAGGGATAGATGCAGGTGCTTGCCTGTGTATTCCAGGGACTGGATACTCAGTGGAACCAGCAGTTTGGCAGCCCGTGGTGTGCAAAGTACATCATTCCCTGTAAACACTCTCAAGAGAACCAAATCTCTAAAATGAGCCTTTATTTGTTTAGGCTGGAGGATGCTACAAGTTTAATTACACTGTATCATATGCTTCACCCTGAATGTCAGTCAGCAAAGGAGGCTAAAGAAGGGAAACTTCAAGGAATTGATCTGATCAAGGTAAGCTTTTCTGCTTTAAACTACTTAACCTGCAGAAGAGAGCTTCTAACCAGCAGAACCCCATTTAGTACTTAAATTTCTCCTTACCTTAGGAAGCAGATACTTAACCAGAACTGTTGTACATGCCACGCTGGGATTTTTGTTAAACTGTATATATGTACAGCTGCACCAGAATTTCAGTTATGGGTGGCTGATTTGCCACTGGCATGATGACTCTGCTGTTACATTAACCTCTCTCCTGCCGTGGCTGCAGGTATTTGTGAAAACTGAATCCCAGAGAGAAGGTTATATCCAGCTGGCCCTGCAGGCTTATGAAGAAGCAATGGCTACTTCAGCTTCATGAAGTAAACCTCAGCTCATCAGAAGTTTTAAGTCTGTTTATAAACATTTTGTGTACAGGATTCCACAATAAATACTTGAAAATGACTACTATAGAATGTATTTTTCTTTACTGAAATTCATGTGAATCACTACAGCAGTTTATTTTGAAAAGTTCTGTTAAGTGAACTTAGAGCAGCCATCATTGTTTTTGCTGACACTGTACCCTAAGTTCAATTTTTTTATTGTTACATCTTGAATCTAAGGAATAGCCCACAATTCGTTTTAGCTATTGAGGTAAGTGCAGGGTCTGGACAGCTTCATTTAGGAAAGAGTGTAACAAACACTACTTCTAACCCTTAAGCTGTATCACTGGTCTGTTTGGGCTTTTAGCAAGAAGTGGTGTCTGAAAGAGTAACTGAGCTGATACTGATGGTTACCAGTGCTAGATAGCAGCACAGTGAAAACATAACCACATATCGCAGTGCAGGTGTTGAGAAAAGTCAGGTTAAAATACTGTTTTTCAGCTACTGTGCTCATGTTTCACAGATTTGGAATCTAGACTATGGAAGCTGGGTTGTTCTTAAGAATTCTACTATTCTTAGTAAATATTACTAGTAAATGGAGAACCGAGGAGCAGAATATTTAAAAGGATTTATTGAATTGCTTGATAAATGGAAACATTTTTTAGTTAGTTCTGGAGCAGGCTTACATCTTGAATTTCAACATACTGGAAGCTGATTCTGTTTGTACAGTTGCTGGCTCTATACTTCCTTCTACATGTACATGGTCCACTTGTGATACAAAAATCAAAATAAGTTGGAGCACATAGTCCACAGAATTTCATTCCTCTGGGTTTTGACCAAATTATTTCCTGATTTGGTCATCTAAAAAAAGGATGTTCACTCATCTAAGATCTCTTCATCCAAATTGATATCTGTGGTATCAATATCCTCCAGATCCAAGTTATCTAAGTCATCTTCCAAGTCCAGCAGTGTCTATGGAGAGAAAAGACTGGATGAGGTGGATACCACTGTGGTTACATGTGAGGCAGCTTACGGGATGGATGGCTCTGTGGGATGGATCTGCATGCTGCAAACTCCAGCAAAGGCCTCATGAGGAACATGGAGAGCAGCTGGCTGCTTGGTGAGGAAACCTCTTCCCCCACTGCAGCTTTTTCCCATGTTCTGAGCAGCTGGGTTTGAACGCCCCCTTGTCCCCCCTGCCTGCTGAACCGCTCTGGTACTGTGTGCAATGTCTGCACACGCGGGGCAGGGCCCGGAACACTCTTCTGGGACTGCCAGAGTCACGTTTGCAGTAGCTTGGTTAAATCACACTCATTAAAGTTGTTAATGTAAAATGAATTGAGTGCTTATACTTCCCCTCATAAAACTGTTCAGGTACCTTTTGATCTCTTGCTGGAAGGTTATCAGAATTCTGCACAACTGTCTTCATCACTTCTTGTTTAGGAGAGGGAACTGGTTCTTCAGCCTTCTTCTAATGGCAAAGAAATTCCTTTAGTTTTTTTCAATTTAAATTCTTTCAATAAAAGCAGGTAACCAACAGCAGACCTCTAATCCCCCTTTCCCAGTGGTTCTCTTTCAGCCTCCCTCAGTTATTCTTGAGCCACATCTTCACTGTCAGAAAGGACTCTAGTCCTCTCTCCACTAGAGACTATTTCCCTCCCCAGCATATTTGAAGCAGTTGATGATGGAACTGATAAAATGAGAACCTTCACAAATTACCAGTTCATTTAGAATACTGAAGTGCTAGTGATTTTCAACATTCTCAGCAGGAGAGGCTAAGTTAGTCGAGACTGACAGCAAATTTTAGTAGTTGCTGGGCTTTGTGTTCCAAATCCTATACTGGTTTAACACTTCATCTTCTCACTTCACTGCTGCACAAGTTTTACATTAAGGTAATTCATCAGTCAGTACTATTACTGAAGCAATGGCACTATTCAATTAACTGTATTTAATTATAGAATTAATCTATCTCCTACAAAATGTCCCATATTCAGCCTCAGTGTAAGAGAAAACTGGGGTTTAGGGCTTCTATGCAGTCACGAGCTGAATGCAGAGAGACACTGAGGTCCTTGTTTTCAGCTTCTATGGCAAGCTAGTTCTCATTTGTTTCCATAGGTAGCCCTGACAGTGTTACCATCTTTAACAAATGTGCAGACAAGTTTGATTTTGCTTTAATAGTATTTCATTTGATGCACAAGAGGCAAAGAGTCACTACAGAGCCTTGAAAGTTACCTAACTTCTCTGCTGTCAGGGATGTTCACAACTACATTTTGTAGTGCATAACACTATGAGGAAAAATGTACAGACAATGGTGAGTTGTAGCTTTTCTGTTTATCCTTCAGTTTCCAGTGGTTTTGAGTTTAGATGTTTATAGCCTCAAAGAGTTGTGCCAGCACCACTGCCTTTAAGAAACCCTCATATGATTTTCACATACAAACGTAAAGTGTATTCGACTTGAGCAAAATTAGAAGTTGTCATCTTCTCCTAAGGCTCTGAAAAGCGTTAAGTGTTTGTTTCAATATGTATGCTTATACTTGTCCTGTTTTCTGTCCAATAAGAATTGGACAACTAAGGTGGTAAAAAAATGAGTTTGTTACTTCAGATATTGATTAGAATCTATGTTCAAGTACCCGAGTAGGAGTCCAGTTATGGAGCAGTGTTATTCCATAACCATGCAGCACACCAGCAAAGAACACAGAGCATGCAGCATTGCTGTAATAGGCAAGAGTTTCCATTTCCAGCTACTGAGCTTTTAGATAACCAGCTGCAGTCAAGGCAGTTTGTAAATGCAAGTGGAGTTATTTTTCTGTAGGATGATTTCAATTGAAAGACTCTACAATTACACTACAAAGGGTGACCCAAGGTAAGGAAGCACACAAATAATTTCACAGTCAAGAAGCTGTTAGTAGGTGCAGATGTAGATTAAGAAGAATCTGAGGCAAAAGAACATGAAGCCAACTGCAGCACTTACAGGCAAGGTAATAAAAGCAATAATTTGTCCATTACTGGTGAAATATTCTCCAGGGTAGATGTTACTGTAAGATAGCAAAATTCTCCCTGAGATTCATCACTCACTGACCTGAGATGTCATCATTCCAGAGGGCTCAAATCCTTTTGCTTCTTCAAGTAAGTTTCTTTCTTCATTTGGCTAAAAGTAAAAAAACCCAGACACATATAAGTGTTGCACTGAGTTGCTTAGAGCCGATGTTACATAGCACCAAATGTTTTTCTTCTAGAGACAGTAAAACCTTCTACTTACAGTAACAAGGGGGTATTCCCTGGCTGGCCTCAAGTCAACAAGACTTTGCTTAACGTACTCTTCAGCAACAAAAGCTTCCTTTAATCCAGGGAAAAGATTTTCATATTCTGTAGGATCAGCAAGGGACTCAGCAGCTTTTTGATTGACTTTAGAGAGGTTCTCCCGCCAGAGTTTAACAACCCTGAAGATGCAAACCAGATTTGTTACAGACAGCTCATTCAGTCAACACAACTCATGCTCTGCATTTGCTTAGAAATTACCTTGAAACTTGGCTTGGCAAATAGGTCCGTGCCAGGAAAGCAGCTTCAGGGAGACGCCCAGTTTTGATCAGGAGTTCCAAACATGAATCAAGCCTAAAAGATTTCAAGATGTGATTTTAACCAATAAACTTAATAAAGACAAATATTCTTGTATTAGAACAGCTGTTTATTCTACTTCATTAATTTAAAGTGATTTAAGGTGATCTGCTTCCATTTCAGATTTTAAAATCTAGCAGCCATCACGGAATAAGCTTTTCTGAGAAGCACCTATGCCCATCTTTCTCCATGAAGTTTTCAGTTAGCTGTAGTTAACCATTTGAAGAACCTGAGGGTCTCGGGTTCTGAGCACTTGAGAAAGCAGAAAAGAACAATCAGAAGCTCGTTTGCTACTTACTTTCCCTGCAGGAAGTAGCTCATAAACGCTACGTTATTCTTGCCATCCTTTTCTGCACCTTCAGCCAACTTGTTCACCATGCTGGCATTCCCTGAAGCTGTGGCCAGGAGCAGCAGCCCTCCGTAGTCCTGGGCATGGTGGAGACACTCCTGGGCTAAGCCAAACTGGCATTTACTGATGGCAAGTTCTGCAAGCTGCTTCCACTTCTGTTCTGACTGATTGTGCAAAAAGGGGGGAGGGAGGGAAAGAAAAAACCAAACCACTCACATTTCTGAACAGCATTTAAAAGTTTTTCAGGACACTCAGTATGAAAATGTAAGTTGACTTGTGAAGGTGCTGTATCCCCTGACTACACTTGTCTTCCCTTTGAGGTACTGTAATTACTGCAGTGAGTGTTAAGAGATCCACACCCGGCTGTAACATTACATAAAATAAACAGCTTCTCAGTAAACATGGGAGGGGGCAGGCAGGCATACCTTTGGAAATTTAACTATAACAATCTCTTCAAGCTCCCAGGTTAACCCTCACAACACTGAAAGGCACTTGTGTCTGTACCTAAGCTAACATTCCTTCTAAGTAACTTGATTATTTTACAGCAGGAACAATGAGATCGATTCTCTGCAAAATAATGATGGGACAAATCACTGCCTGTCAGTTTTTTTAGTGCAGCAGTCTAAGTTTGTCAAGGCTGTAACAAAGGTCTGAAGGCTTCAGCCCTGTCTTTCCTCCTCTCACTGTTAAGTACTGGAGATTAAGGCTTGGTTCTGAGCTGAAGTTTTGTATTCTCCAGGAGTTCCTGTAGCTTTCTGAGCAGACACCATTCTTTGTCCCCATCCCACAGCTTAGATTCCTTTGAATTACATGCAGAAGAACTTCATCAAAGGAGTTGGAGGCATTTCAGTTGTGTTTAGGGAATTGTATTGCATCCCCACATACCACTGCCTTTTCTTACAGGGCCTCTCAGACTCCTGCTAATACTCAGAATCCAGGATGAAATCACCCACATTTATATAATTACCTCTGCTTCCACGGCAAGCTGATAGGCTATTTTTAATTCTCCAAGTTGAAGAGCAAGTTCAAAACGATGCTCTGGATCTGTAGATACTGCAAGAGCTTGTTGTTTGAAGCCCTAAAATAAAAATCTAGCAATGAAGCTGGGACCTGTCAGGTCAAACATAATCCTAAATACTTAACAAAAGCACTCTGAGCAGAAGGTTACTGGTCACAGATAATATCACTGGGTTTTGCTTAGCAAACTCAATTAACAATGTGAATAAACTGGTTTATTTAGTTGGATAACTAAGAAGTAGTTTTCTTGCCTGTTTTTCAAGAAAATGTGCGACCCTGGTCCTCTGTTCTTTTGGGATTGTGGGAAGAACTTTGTCAGCCATGCCGAAATCTCTCCTCATCACAGCAGTTTGATATTCGAGCACTGAGACCAGCAGAGAGTAACTAACAATGTTTAGCTCTTTATCGCCCAAATACAGCCTGTTGTCCTTGGGGATATACCCCAGGAGATACATTGTTCTGAAATGAAACAAAGAGCACTCAGCTTCAACAGATCCACACAAACAGTCTGTACAAAAACATTCCAGTAGCTCTTCTGGCAGCAAGAATACTCCCCATCAAATACTCTGCTTTTCCTGGATGTACTCTTTCACACAGCACTGTTCATCCCTCCGAACTGCACTGCTGCCTCACAACACCCAACCTCTGGTGCTAAAGCAGGGCACAGCAGCAGCTGCCAGGCTTCACCCTGAACCCCCTTGACTGAGAGAACCTTTAACACTTTAACTGAAGCAGCATCTCACCTGTCCAGGTGGGCAATGGTGACAATCTCTCCTCCAACGTAGTAGTTGAGTCTGTTCACAGAACTGGTGTAAATAAAGCAGTCACCGACCCACAGACCTGTTTTCACAATCTCCTGGATCTCACCAAGAACCTGCAAAGCAAATTCTGGTAAATATAGATACATAAAAAGGTACTTCTAGGTAGCAGAAAGATGACTGCAATTTAAAATACAATTCCGTATTCTATACTTAAATAGTTGGGCAAGTTGCAAATACAAGTTTAGATATAGATTAGAAGTACATAAATGATAATTTAGTTTTGCATGCATGCTGCCCTAATTCTTAACTAAGCCAATTATAAATCTAGGAAACAAGCACCAAACTTAAACATTAAGCAAGACAATCAAAGGTAACTTTCCTTCTGAAATTTTGATTTCTGACATTTCACTGCAGGATGTTTTTGCACTTCACAAACTTTAGAAAACTGTAGGAAAAAAAATTAGGCAATGAACCCAGAAGTGTGTTTTAAAAAGAACCTCTATAACTCTCTGATAACAGTGAACAGATGAAGAGAAATGCAGGCATCAAGGTCTGTTATGGCAGGATTCAGACAGGGACACACTCCTCAGGAATCCCAAAAAAATGATTAAGTGTTCCTCAGGCAGATGCATAATGTGTGATGCTAAAAATGGTCTAGAAACTAACATTTAAATTGGACTATGTTAAGGACTAAGTTTGCTGCACTCTCTTGCTTCTACCATCTCTAATCTTATTCCACTTTTTAAATAGCAGGTACCTCAAAGGCATCTTCAATTCCATCTTCAGTGACACCTTCATGTGTTTCTTGGGCTGCTGCCACTTTTTCTGACAGGTACTTGAGAATGAAGAATGACTCTTCTGTAGCAATGCACACAAGCTCACCAGAGTCAGACCAGAAAATCTGTGACAGCAGAATCAACAGCGGCAGTGTTACACATCCCAGACTAAGGACTGTGTGGGAATTAAGGGTAAAACACATCAGCTCTAGAAGCTTTAGGATAGAGAAGCCAACACACAGAGGAATTTTTCTGCCCTTTCTACTACATGACTGAGATAAACTTAAATTATTACTTTATTATTGACAGCTTGGCTTCATGCAAGAAAATCGATTTAGTGAAAAAAAAAATATAAATCACTAAAGCCAGACCGGTAAATATCTTCAGTCCCATGCATAAACTCACATGTTTGGGCTGGATTTCAATCCTGCGAATCAGCTCTGTGTTCTCCCAGTCATAGAATGCCAGGCCATTAACAGATCTGACTCCCAACAGAAAGCCACCATAAATGCCTGCAAGAAAATAAAGGTGGAGGATGTCCACACTGTGCAAAAAGCACACCAACATATCTATTTTTGAAGTACTTACCTTCTGCTCCAAAATCAGGCTTGAATGACTTCTTTTCTTTGAAATTTTTAAATATCTTTACAACACTGTTGCTCTCCCTGATTGCATACCTAAATAGAGATTAAATCATAAATAGACACAAAACAATTATTCAGTTTCCAAAGTAGTGAATTACTAAACCATAAGCTGCTACAAAACAAACTTCATTTAAGTTACCTTCTAAAACCAGCAGAGTGCTAAAAATCCAAACTCTTCAAGGAGGACAACTATTGAAAGTTCATTTTACATGCATGTTTTGGTCTTCATGGCCTGAAAACTAAAGTAGCTGCAGCAAATGTAATACAAAGGAAAAAACTTGCAAGACTTACTCTGAAGAGTCATGTGCCCACACAAATTCCTGTGCAGAACCAAAGCTCTTGTTCCTCAGAGCCATGGCCGTGTAGATGATGTATTCACCGTCACCACACACCACCACGAACCTGGGGCAGGAGGAGAGGCACTTGTCAGGTATCTGTGTTCAGTTCCACAGGCAGCAGCAAGAAGGCAAATCATCTACAAATCATTCCATGCCCAAGAGGTAATCACTGCAAACACAGAGCGTGAGCTTTATTTATTCCTAAAATGTCACGGAACTCCATTTCCTTCCTGAATCATGCTCCTTCTGGTCTCCACTGAGCAGCTCTTGTACCTTGGATCCCTTTTATCTGAGCCTGTTAACAAAAATACCCCAACCAGTTCAAGAGAAGTGATAAAGGAATGTGTTACCGTCCATTAGGGTTGTGCTGGATTGTCTGAGGATAGATTTCACAGCTGCCCATATCCTTCACAGCCAGTGGCAACCTCTCGCCATCTTTGATTTCAGCATCTCCCATTGCTTTCAAGTTAGCCTGCTGGACTTCAGAATGTTTAGCCCAAATAATTTTTCCATTTGCATCCATGGACATGGCAGGTTCTTCACGACCAAGCTAGAAAGTAAGTAAGAAGTTAGGCTATGGAAAAAACACATTGTTGATTTTCTTTTCAGTTGAAAATATCAAGTGAAATAGCCAATCTCTATCAAAAAATGCCAATTAAAATGCCAAAATTTCAGTATTTTACATATTATCCCAGATTCAGAAACCAGTTGTTCTGCACACAGGACAGCGATTAGTCACAATTTCTCAGTTCAAACCATGAACCGTACCTTAACAATAATGCTGCCTTCATCATATCCCAAAGCCACATTGTTGGAGCCTCTGAGGCTGGCCACACACCACACCCTCTCCATGCCGTAGTTCAGGGTGCTCTCCAGGCGGTAAGTGCTGGAGTGCCAGATCCGCACCGTGCCTGGGGAAAAACAGAGGGATGGATCCTTTCATTTCACTGTGAGGGCAGCAGGGGCGCAGCCACACCACCACAGGAGCTCTCCCCTCAATTCTTTTCCTGTTCTTTCTACACTAAAAAACCCAAAGTTACCATCTTCAGAGCCGGTGATGATGATGGGCAGCTCTGGATGGAAGCTGACACATGACACGTTCTGAGCGTGGCCTTCCAGTGTCTGGACACAGGTTTTATTCTGAAAGAAAGAGAGAACACAATGCCACATTTTAACCCTTATTTCTTAAAAAAATCTCCCCCAAATCCAAAGTAGATCTGAAAATTCTCTAGATTTCTTACATTTGCAAGGCATTCAAACAACAGCACTAAGCTATTAAAAACTGATTGTATTGAGTTGCAGCTCCTGCACAGAAGAAAATATCTATTTCCCTTGACAGAGGCATTTCCCTCTATTTTCAGATGTGTTTATGGCTAGAAAATATGCTTTCTCAGAACTGCCTAGCACATACAGAAAGCTGAGTTCACTGCAAAAAAAATCATAACCAAACACTGCATTACAGGTGAAAACAGATCTAATGTAGGTCTTTGGTAAGAATGCTCATTCACACAGTTGTGAAAGAGAGGCTACTCTTCTTGAGGTAACTAAGACTGGAGTACATATAGTGTCTCCAGCTGCACATGGTGGCAGAATCTCAAGCCCTGTTGTGTAATATTCATGACTGCATTGAATGCTTAAATTAACAGCGCCAGCTTCAAGTTCTGTCTTGCCCTTCTGGCCATTCAGACACTTGTACACAGAAAGAACTCCGGAGTTCTAGGCTCCAGCACCATAACTGAACCCCTAGATTGGATCTCTTTCCTGAGGAGCATTCATCAAGCAGGGCATCTCATCACTCCTACTCTCCTTGGGGGTAGAAGCACAGGTGTGTGCACGCAACACATGGCACTGTGCCAATGTGCACAGGATGAAAAAGGAAGGGGGGAAGCTGTAAAGAATTCAGGAAAAAAAGAGAAGTGGAAGGATGGAAAGAGTTGATGCATGAGCAATATTTACACTCGAACATAGAAGAGGAACAGCTTAATCCAAAAACATGAGGTCTAAAAGGTAGGGAATCAATTTGTCACAGGAAAAAAATGTAACAACAGAAACTTTACACTGAATGTGACAGCCTGCACAAAGGCTCCTGAAGAGCTGAGCACACACCTGGTAGTCCCAGATCTTCACCAGGCGGTCATCTGCCCCAGAAATGAGGTATGGCTTGTCCCCACCACTGTAATAGTCAATGCAGTTCACTCCTTTCTCATGGCCTTCCAAGGTGAAATTTGGAGAGGATGATCCAAGCTGCCACACCTGACCAACAAAACACAACCACCTGTACTCAGCAACCTTCTGTGTCCAGGTCACCCTTGGCAAACACAACAGGTATCCAGAAGTACTTCACAAGTCCAAAGAGAAAGAACGCAGAATCCCAAAGATACAGTTGTTTTCTTAGGTGAAAAACCTCAACAACTGCTCAGCAAACTACCAGTCCTTCCCCTAATAAACACAACATGCTGAATTGCCCATGCTCTTCTCACACCTCTAAGTAATGAAATTGGGTGCTTTAAACTTCTTTTTAAAGCACTGCTTTTAAGTAGTATCTGTTTATGAAATTAACTAGTAACTAACTGTTGTTATACATTAGTTTCCTCCGTGTCCTAAATTTTAATTTTTCCAGCTACATGAAAGAATGTCAAATCTCATGTTAAATGAGGATACAAAATGAAGCAAGTGTAGACATACTAGTGTTTTCTCATGTTTATCACATCAAATTAACATTTACATGCACCTGATCTCAACATCTGTGGCCATATGAAATCAGTGCTGGCTTTTTACAGCCAATATACTGATAATGCTCAGGAAATGTGAGGAGGTGTCATTGCACAGTGGCTGCAAATCTGGAGTCACAGATATTTAGTAGCAGCTGCACAGCAAATGAGACCATGAGAAGGCTGAAGGCATCTCTGGAAACACTTCCATGCACAGACAGCCAAGGACATGAAAGTAATGGGAGAGACACCTTTACCAGGGTTTAGATTTTTCTTTTTAATGCACAGTTAAAGTCTTTACCCACTACACAGTTTCAATACTCCCAAATCACTCATTGACAGTAAAACCATTAATCGTCTCCCATATTTCTGTGTAGTCCAAATGGAGATACAGCACTTAAAAGAGTTTAAAGAATTGCCACAGGTAATCTGGTAAATTTACTGAATTACTTAGCAGATGCCTGGACCAATGTCCAGGTCTTTGTTCAGTCAAAATTCTATTACTGCACCTGCTTTTAAGAATAATGACCCATGATCCATATAGGATTATTGGTTTGTGTACACTGATAATCACTTAATGACTAAAAAACCCAAATATAGTTTCTCTACCTTAATTGTCCTATCCAAAGAGGCACTGGCAAACTGGTTATTGTCTTTTGGGTTTATGACAATCTGCATGACGTAATGGGTGTGTCCTTCAAACACCTGAGAACAAGACCATTTCTTATCCCAGTCCCAGAGTTTGATCAGCATATCATCTGGAAAAAACCACAAACAACCAAGCTTCAGTGGGTGACAACTACCTCCTTAAACTGCATAATCCTCCAGAACTTCATGTTACAGGCTGGAAAGGAGGTACTGCTAATAATCCATTTGCATCTATAGGATTAACAGTCCTTGCAGAAGGACCACAGGGAGATGAAAGTTGTCTGTTGCTTTCAAGTCAGATTCCCAGCTAAAAACTTACTCCAAACCATGGTGAAATTTTTTAAAAACATAACCTGAGCTGTTTTTTGAGAGTTTGCCACAGTAATTAGCACATATACGAATGTTTCCTTTGGCAGATATTAAGAGAGAAGGCTCTTTGCTCTTCTCTGACAAGAACACAAGCCAGTATATTTTAAATTTTAAGTGCAGTTAATATTCCATTAAAAAAACCATGAATACATCTACCAAGAGACAACGAAATGACAACCGTCACATTAGCTACTTGCTCAAGGAATTCTGAGTCTTCCCAAGAAGACCTGCAAGCCCTCACTCCCCAGAGAACAGGAGCCTGAAAACAGCTGAACGTGAGAACACCCCAAAGGACTCTCACCACTGCTTGTGAGGATGAAGGGCTGCGTGGGGTGCACTGCAATGCATCGGATGTAGTCGGAATGGGCCTCAAACATGTGAACTCTTTCCAGGGTGTTGTAATTAAAAACTCTGATCTGCATGTCATCCTGGGAAAGGGAGGAAAAGCCACACGAAAATGAGTCTCCTGTGCAGTGCACCTTCTATGAAATGCAGGGCACATAGGAAAAAACAACTGACCATTGAAGACAAAAAAATGTTTAAGGAATTCTGCTTGCTAATGATACAAATTATACTTGGATTCAGAAGGCTATAAATTACACAGGGCTGTTCCAAGTCATTTATGAAATGGAAAAAACTTCAACCAAATTTTCATTTTTACAAGTAACTGAGTCATGGCAGCATAAGGTAATGAAGTGAAAATAAATTTTTACTCCGTGTACAGGGCAGAACACTAGGAAATGAAAGTTGAGACAAAAATATTTAGGCATTACCTTAATTTAGCCAAAAAATATTCACTCCATTAAGAAAAATGTGTTACTAAGATCAGAATACAACTATTCCTCTCAAGGTAGATTCACTGAATAAAAGCAGGCATTTTTTTCTATTGGTGAGCAAAACTAAAAAATTATTTTTAACACAACCAAGAACAAAAGTAGAAAGCAATTTCTAATTCACCTTACCTCAATAGTTTCATCTTAGTTAATGCAGCACCTATGATAGTGAGTCAGAACTGTGTGCTGAGTATGTTCCAGCTGGCAATAAAAGCTAAACTCCATCTACCTGGCATTACCTGCAGAGTCAATCACCTTAGCAGGTTGCTCGCTTTTGAAATGAGAAGTTTAAGCTTCTAAGCTTCTTTAAAGGAGAAAACTTCTGGGAAACTGTAGTGAAGTATTCCCTTCTCCTCTACAAACACAT
>VYZR01122800.1:1516-11807 GCA_013400675.1 Oxylabes madagascariensis
TTAATATATACATATAAGTCTAAAGTAAATATCATCCAGCTTCCTTTGTATTTGACTGAGCTGTGGAAAGGATCATGAACTGGTAGGTTAAAACTTCAGGTATTGATTGTGAAGTGCTCCAGCACAGCACAGAGGCAGCTGGCTGGGACCTGCACCCAAGCACAGGCTCTGATTCAGGGGTTACGTGAGAACCTGGGCTTCCAGGATGGACCCTGGATGGATCTCACACCAGAAATGTCATTTGTGGCTGAAGAAACCTTTCCCTACAAACAAATCATTTACACTACTGTGGTTCTACAGTTAATTTAACAAATTAACATCTTCTGATGAAATGCATAGCTGAAAAACGCCTGGGCAGCCCTGCGTAGACCCTGTTTTCTTGTTTATTATGTTCTAGTTTCACAACTTACATTGTCCTACATGAATTCTTTAACCAGCCTAAGCATTTAATGAAGCTGGATGATATTTACTTTAGACTTATATGTATATATTAATAAAAGACAATAGATCTTGCCTTTCATTCCATCTTTCAAAAAATAGTAATTAATTTACAGCAGCATCAGAAGCCACTGTGAATTTGGATCCTAAAATGTAAAACTGAGATTAAAAATATGTGTACTATAACTGTGGCTTTTTGTTTTTATTGTCTTCCAGTGATTTTCATTATAAATTAATTAGTTTTTTCTGTTTAAGAACACATTTGCAATTTAATTTTTTTTCAGCTATCAAGCATTAAACACTTGATTAGCTTAAACTAAGAGGATTCGAAGAAAAATTCTTCATGCATGATTTTCAGCTTCAAGTAAGATAGAATAAAATAGATGTTAATTAAATACCTCTGGTGCTGTCTTAGGTTATGCAGGAAGAAAATTGGAAGGGCCAAAACCCAAGTAGGACTTAATCTGGCTTCTGCATGAAAGTCAGTAAAAACGTTTCTAAAAATACATCAGCAACAGAAGGAGGCTGAAGGAGAATCTCCATGACAAAGGATGAGGAAAAGGCTGAGGTATTTAAGGCCTTTGCCTCAATCTTGGACTGTAAGGTCACTTGTTCTCAGCGTACTCAGCCCCCTGAGCTTCGGGATGGCAATGGGGCACAAAATGCCGCCCTGTCATATGAGGGGAAATGGTCAGTGGCTGGCTGCACCCCTTAACCCCCACAAGTTTATGGAGCCAGATGGGATCCACCCAAGCATCTGGGAGACCCGACAGAAGCGTTTATTGAGCCACTTTCAGTCATTTGCCAGTGGTCTGGCTAACAGAGGAAGTCACAGTTCATTGGAAGTTAGAAAATGTGACATGAAGGATTGAAAAAATGTGCCTTGCAAAATTTTATACCCCTGAAATTTTGGGACATAGGGATGTAAAACTTGGAATAGAAAAAAAAAATCAATTCTATTAAAAATACAGTAATTACAACTCGGACAAAGAGTAAGAAATTCAAATTCTCATAGCAGTACCCAGCAGGTATATTTCTTCAAAGCAATAGAATCCTAAAGGCTCCTGAACCTCACCGTAGTAACTTGAGTTGAAAGTGAGGCATGTAAAGAGACACTTTGGACTCCAAAGAAGGTTATGAAGGCTCTGCTGAAGCTATACCAGCATTGGTGGAAACTTTTGATAATTCTCCTAGAGTAAATGACTGTTATAGACCTATTCCCTAAAAGGTACACGTGTGGATGACGCAGGGCTGGTATGTTTTGCTGTCCGCTGTTATCTGGGCAGTGGACAGTCTTTCTATCAGTGTTTGATAGACTTTAATTAGCTTTCTTTATTTCCTTAGTTTGAACAAATTTTCAGGGAATGCTTGTTTAACCATCTCTCACTATGGGATTGATAGAGCAGGGGCTCATCAGGCAATGAGCTTTCTGGGAAGGGCAGATAAGTAAGGTACAAGGGGGCTCCAAGAAATGCTGCTTGTTTGGCTGAATCCACAGTCTTTTTTTACCTGCTGTTTGTACTGTTACAAAAGCATCTGTTTGTTCAGCCTGTCTGCTGGAGGGAGATATTCCGTGGGCATAAAAGAATTCGCCTGTGGCTGTGTTACTCAAGGGAGCCTGTGCATTGTGATCATCTCTGAGGCACCAATGGATCTCTGCACTGTCAGCTCCTTTCCCGTTTGGTTTCTCCAGTGCTGCTTCCCTCAGATACCGAGCAGGGAGATACCTGAGACAAGACCATGCCTGGCCACTACAAAGGAGAATTAAAGCCTTTTGTACTCACTTGCCTTCTTTTCATTGGGACAGCTAAATATCCCATAGCATCCTGATTTTATAAGTAAAATATATGATTCTGGTTTTCCATTGATATTGTGGTTTAGGATTTTGTTTTTTAACTTTCCATTCATGATGTACATTGATAGCCATGAAAGAGCACACACAGCCCACAGGTCCTTGCTGAATTTTGTCGGAGAATGTATTTAACTGAATTATATCCTGGAGAAAAACAGAAGGGCAAAGCTGCAAATGAGCCACTTTGCTGGCTTTCCCATTACACCTCGGGGATGAGTTCCTGATGCACAATGGTACCTTTACGGTCAAATCCCAGGAGCAAGGTGCCTCTGGCATTTGTCAATGACAAACATGCAACCATGGAAAGTTGGCTGTGTCAGCAGCACGAATCACTGGCCAGAAGCCTACTACTGTGACCCTTTGACTGGGTAAGAGAAATACTTGCATTGAAAGGATTTACTGATCAATCAGTTTAAATGGTTTGCACAAAGGAGGCAGAATTGAGCAGTTTCTGTTTGCTTGCTTGCTTATTTACCACTGTAGTGCTGTAATTCACTGTAGGCTCCTGAAAAACCTAAGGTTGTTGGATTGCATAGGATTTATTTTCTTTGTATGCCAATATTTTTACAAGAAAAGCTCAATTATATTGCATTGACTTTAAACACCAGATAACCATATTATACTCCCAAAAATACTTTAAACTGTAAACTTTGAAGTGTTTTCATTTGGATCTTTTCTTATTTAACTTGAAGAAAAGTCTATTCAAGTAGACATCTCTGAAAGGGAAGGGTGTCTGGATTTCTTTAATTTTCCAATTCAAGGAAATTTTTTTTAGGATAAATTTCTGTTAGTTTTATAGTTTTTCTTTCTTTCTTTTTCTACTCCTGGATCTGCCTGGGCAATTTTTTTCTTTTTGAGCTTCTCGCATTTTTTCTTTTAGAAGATATTCAAAATTCCCAAGGCAAAAAATGGGTTTCATTACCAAACACAAGTGCACTGTGAAACTGAAGGTGATATCTTAATGTCAGTGTGGATCTGCAGAACACAGGCATACCGTAACATGTTTCTGCACAATTTTTTTCAAGCTATGTTAGATAAGAAAGTAATTATTAAGCATGACATTTCAATATTTTTTATAAATACAGATAGATATGGAGCACCTATTGATTGACATCTGCCTGTAATCCTACTTATCGGATTTAACTATATCCCTCTTTGAAGTGTTGTTAGACTGAGCTGAGATGCTTTCATGAAATTTCACATTAGCTTGTAATGGATTTTTGAGTTTGTCATCTATTGAATGAAATATATAAACTTAAACTCTTTAAAATGTAAATAGAAAAGGTAAAAATTATGCTTTTTCTCTGTAACTCATTTTGTGATTAAATCATTCTGTGCATGTTCTGAGAGTTACTTCCTTATTTTAGATCCTTATAGGGAGCAAATGCTAAAAAAAGTAGAGCTTAATCAGTGTACTGGGCTAGGTTTATAGATTTTAGCTAGTCTTTCTATCTTTGCTCAATGTTGTTTTTCACTTTTCATAGTGTTTTATAGCATTGTATGTTATTTTTTACTTTATTTTGTATTGATTACAGAAGAATAACTGTTGGCACCAGGCTTTCTTTGCGCCGTCTTTTCAGTACATTTCACAATCGTGGTTGTTTGTTTATATGTTTTTGCATAATGTTTTGCCTTCAAAATGTTTGCCAATCACATAAAGTTGCAGCGATAGATTTCAGTTGATAAGGCATTAAATCATAATAACCAAATGTGTTTGTGTATTGGTTGATTTAATATCTGAAATAATAATTTCAACTAGCATAGTTGGGATTTAGTGCTGTGCATTTATTTGCTCATCCTTCATATATTTCATTTTTAGCTTTCCAGTTTTTAACCACCTAACTGATAATTCAGTCAAAATTAGACTACAGCTACTGAACTGAAAATATACCCAAAAAATATCTCCAAACTTTATGGATTTATTGATTCCTTTATGAAATGTTTAACTGACCTGGCATTTCACATTAGAGGGGTCAGCTTCTTCTCCTGGCAGACTATTTGGAAAAGCAGTCATTGGCTAACAGCTTTATTTTGGTAGTTTTTCTAAAGCTCCGCTGTAAAGAAATGAGGCATATGTTTGCACATTATTTGGGTTACCGTGCAAGCCACATCTGGAGGCAGCCCGTGTAATGGTTGCAGTGTCAGCTCTACGTGGGCAGAGTGAGGACTGAAGAAGCTTCTCTGAGCAAACAAGCTGTACAAAATCATATGCATCCTATATTTCCATTGTGAGTGTTATTTGAAGAAGGTGCAAATCAATTGTTTGAGGCATGCATACATCTGTTACCCTTTTCTGGATGTAAATTTAAAATTCTCAGAGGCACTGAGAAAGGGCTGAATACTACAAGATGTCTGGAGAAATAGAACCAAGAAATAGGCTTTTTAAAAAAAGAAAGTCAGTGTACTGATGGCCTTTTTGGTTGAAGTCTTTAAGAAGGGTGTAAGTGTGGAAAGAAAGGCTTTAGGAATGCACTAGAAAGTGTGGTGGGCGTTAAAACAGTACCTGTAATTGAACGGGTGGTAATAAGCTGGTTTGTACAGTGACAGTAGCAAAGCAAAATAAAAGATGGTTTTTGCCCTTTGTATTACTCAAAGAAATGGTAGTTGAAACACATTAAGTGCTAGAAGGAAAATGGTAATGAAAATGAAAAGCAAGGAACAAATCACAGTACATTCAAGTATCAACAGTTTACAGGATAAAGATAGGAAGAGTAAAAGAGAAGGAATGAAAGAATTCTCCTGACAATTGCTCCAGGTGAATTGAAAACACTTTTTCAAAGAGAAAATATAATACAATAAGAAAAGAAGTCTGGTAGCAAACAAGGTTAGGAATGGAACTCTCTGGTTTCTACCTGACAGCCACATCTTCCGGGCAATGGGGAGAGACTGTTTTAAATGTTCTTTGGCAAAAATTCTGTCTTCGTGCCTATTTTACCAGAAACAGCTTCTTTGTATTTTTATTCCCTCTGTGTCCACAATTTAGCAAAGGGAATAATTTCTTATTTCTATTTAGTTATCTTGTTATAGATAATTCAAAAGCATTATGGTACTCCTCAACTTGCCCTGCCTACAAGATGAAGGTCAAACCAATATATACTGTCTTCCATCTCGGTGCATCTCAGCTTGCACCCAGCTGTGAGACCTGGGATGGGATGGAGGAATAGAGGCCATAGTCCCTGGTACTTCTCTGAAGGCAAATCCTACTGAGCTTCACCTGTGCTGGGAATCCAGATCCTAGCCACAGCCACTCTGTGCTTGCCACCCATAGCTATATCTGACACCTACAGTCTGCTCGAATGGCCTTATTGGTTATTTGAAAACACTGTAAATCTTCATCAATTTACAAATTTCAGGATTGTTAATCTCAGGAGATTTCAGCCTGAGATTTCACAGGATGAGATTTATACCTCTGATAGGAACAGCTTGGCCTTTATTACGTGAGGTTTGTTTAATTCACTCTACAAGTACGTCCATCCCTCTTGGCCTGTGTTTTTCCCAGGTAGTTAGCACACACCAGCTGCTGTGTCAGTGAGTCCAGTTGGGTGTAGTGAGTGTCCCGTGCCCTGCTGTGCCAAGCTCCACGCCCAGGGCAAGTCACAGCAGTGCGGCAGTTTGGAGCGGGCTGGGGACTTGGAGTCAGGCTCAGGAGACACGTGGCCAGGCACAGGGATGGCTGCAGCCCCTCAGGCACGGGTGAAAGGCAGCGAGGGTGCTGGCCCCACTGCTCACAGCCGCATCCCAGCAGCCTGGTGCTGCCACTCTGCCCCGCAGCCCCTGTGCGCAGAGCCGGGTGCTCGCCACTCATTCTGGCCTTCCAGAGTCCTTCTCGCTGCCTGGTGATTTTTCATCTGCAAGGAGCTGTGATTGCAGTCTCAAAGGAAAAGCTTTCTTAGCAGAAGGGGATATAAAATTTTCACCGTACCAGCAATAATGATTGAAGAGGGCATGATGTTTTTGCACAGCTTCCTCATGTACGCCGCCTGTGCTGTCTCCACGTCTTCAAGCTCTTACTGTCATAGATGAGCTGCAAAATTCTCTGATCCTTGCTGCAAATTGGCCCTGAAGTGCCACAACATCCCAGGAGCTTTGTTTATGTCTCATCGGTCAAAAATAAATAGGCCTGATACATCTAGTTATTTTGAACAGTGATGAAATGCAGTAAATAAATGTCACCCTTGATGCTAGTAGGAGTAATGTGAGAATATTTTACAGGCATCTGCTGTATATTCTAAAATGCTACCTAAATTTAAGATTGCAAAGTACCACATAGGGATTTTTATGCTAAATATGTAAGTGAAACAGTTCCTAGAAGGCAAATGGGAATGTTACAATGCTATTAAGAGTGCCATCATGGCTTGACTAACGACGTTCACAACATTCTTAGTTCAGAGGTTTTTTTTTTTTGTGTGAGGTTTGATTTCAGTCCACGTTCTGCAACATACTGCCGTGTTTTCTGTAGTCTTCCATAGCTGTTAACATTAACAAATAATTGAGTGAGATAGGGAAGAGATCAGTAGATCAAGGATTTTGTATTAAAACATCAACATTTTTAGTACATGTAGTTCAGGGATTCTTTTCAAAACTAACTTCAGTATTCTGAGCCAGAATGCTATTGTAAATACAGTTTATGTAGTCTGTATATCTATGTTTGAAAACTGAAAAGGTTCATCTTCTATTACATAATAAAACCTGTGTTTAGTGGCTGCACTGTGTTTGTGGTGGAAATGTGAGACTGCTTTCAAATAATAATAATATTATCCAAACCAAAGACTAATTTTATTTTTCAGGATGTAACTGATTCATGTTTTAATGCTGTGGTGGTTTGTTGTTGTTGTTGTTGTTGTTGTTGTTGTTCTATATTCAGTGTCCAAGGGGAATTGAAAACAACTGGCTGGGCTACTTCGTTTAATTAAAAGACTTTAGGAAAAAAAAAATGCTGGTGACACATTATTCATGGGTTTTTTACCCTTGTAAGTTATTTTGATTTTAGAGCATCATAGATGCTCCATCTGTATATGGACTCTGTGGCTATCTAAAGTGAATTTGATATTCCAGGTTGTGGTGATGAAACAGCAAAAAGCAATATATCAGCAGTAAGAGGAGAAATTGCGCTTTTGAATCACAGGAACAGAAGCTGACATTAGGAAGCAGATAATATATGTTTAATATCCTTAAATAGAAAGGGTTTTGTTCTTAATTCTGTAGAACAGCTCAAAATTTTCCACACCTGTTGAGGACTCAAAAAGTAGAATAGTACATAAATGGCTGATAACTAGGTGTTTTCAGTGTAAAAAATGTTTTAGTTCTATGAAAAGACAGAAAAACTGTCTGGCAGATCTACTCTCCACTCTCAACCTGTGCTCAATAAATAGAGGATAACAACAGTTATTGCTTTTAAACGTCTTTTGAATCTCTGTCATTTTCTCTAAACTTTTTTGTTGCCAGACTGAACAGGATGTTCGGAGGATGGTGGGAGGGGAGAGCAAAGGAAATATTTGAAGGAATCAGCCTGTTTATATTGTTAAAATGAGCAAATTCATGAGGGGGGAGGAAAGATATTAGAATGCTGGAAGATGCATTGTGCCCTGTCCTAGTTGATGGGCTGAGTGTTGTTTTGCATGCTGTAAATTGGCAGTCAGCTATCATTATTCCTTTGAAAGTAAATCAGAGCTTCAGCTTATGTTGGGAGACATTTAAGCCTTTTTCTTCCCTTTCTTTTTTCCCACAAAAATCAGTCACACAGCCAACTTCTATTACAAATTTGAGAACACTTCAGAGAGGCGCTGATTTCCTTCCATGTTAGGGTAATCCTGTAAAGGTCACTGTCTAACCAGTGTGAGCTTCCAAGATAAGGTACTAAAAGTGGGCATTTTTTTATTCTGTGATTGGATATTTGAGAGCTTTCTTTGAAGTTTGCAATTCCTTTGGCAGCTGGTCCCCAGCTTGCCAGAGCTGACCAAATAGCACATAGCTGGTATCTTGAAAGCTTGTGTTAATTACAGAAGTACTGGAATGAACTTCCTAAGCTAGTTGTCTCTTGGTCAGACATTAGTTTAAAATCTGAGAGGAAAGTTAATTGTTATGAATATTTCAGATCTGGCTGTTTATTTGACAAGTGAATGGCTGCTCTTTATGTTTTCTAAGAGGCCAGTGGCGTTACCAGGCTTTGCCGGGATTTACGTTTTCCTACAGCTCTTAAGATTGTAAGCCAATAAAGGTGTGGATTTGGCTTTGTTACATGACTTTCTGAAATGAATAGGGATAAGGAACATGAATTATGTTGGTTTCTCATTTCTTAAGTGAAAAGCTAGCTCATATTTCAGTTTCCTGTTGGTACCTTTTACAGAAATTGCTTCAGAGACTCTCGGCTGCTGGATAGCAGTTTGTTCGCCTTACTTGGTGTCTGCAGACAGCTGCAGTGTGCTCTGGCAGGGCTTACTTGATTCCTTTGTGTTGATCTGTAATTTATTTGAACAGATGGCATTTTTCTTGCTTTGTGTTCAATTTCTCTACCCTGGAGATTTAGAAGGAAAGGATTCTTTGACTTTAAGTGTATTTCTCTGTGTCTCACTTCCTATTTTAATTTACAGGCAATTGACACTGTATCTATTGATCTTTGAGGCTTCTTTTCTCTTAACTTTTTGGCACACTGGCCTATGTATTCTGCTTGTGGTCCCCACCTATCTATCCACTAGCTATTACTTAGTGGTGGAAAAAAGAAAAACTTTGCTTATCAAATTGATTTTGACATCAATTCCCGGGTCAAAAACAAGTCTGGAATCTCTTTAAAGAGCTGTGGACAGTAAATCACCTGCCAAATTAACAGGAAAAACTGCTGTAGACAACTCCAGAGCTCTGCATGAATTTTGAAGGTGAACAAGATGGTCTTTGTTTACAAACTTCTGTTGCATTCTGTGATCACAAAATCCACATTAAATTCAATTTTGTTTTCAGAGGGTATATGCAAAAATAATTTCCTCTCTTTCAAAGCACCTGGCACTGTAAATATTCATGCTAATTGGAATTTCAGGTGATATAGGATGTCAAAGATAAGGCTCTTGCCTCTGCTACTGACTACTGAAATATTGTAAGAAGTTAATTTGGTTGTAAATGAACGTTTCCATCCAGCACATTTAGTTGATCCGACTAAACCTTTTTTTTTTTTTTTTTTCCCTTTCTTTCTTAGTCAGTGCTCCAAAAAAACAAAATAGAAAAGAAGTGGAGAAGTGGAAATGCTTTGAGCTGCCACCTATTAATGTTTAAGCGTCTTTCCAACTGAATCCCAATTACAGAAAGGGCCCATTTTTCTTGAATTGTTGTACCTTCAATAGTTTGAGTCTCTCATTGATAAACTGTATAAATACTTTTCATAGGTACCGAATTAAAATTTATTCTGAGGTGACATCACAGTCTGCTTGTAAGAAATGTATTCAAATTCTGCAAGGGGGAACAAAATTTTGATGTAGCTTAACAGTTCAGGTACTATAATAATTCAAATAATATAAGATACTTTTAAACATATTTAAAAGTTTACATGTAAAAATTGAATGGCATTGACTACTACTGGTAGTATCATCAAACACAGTCCCATAGAATTACATATTCATTTTTAAGATATAAAATGGCAGCTATGTATTTTAAGAAATAATAAATGATCTATGAAACTAAATTTTAAGAAAAATGTAGTTTTTAATAGTTTTTTCTGAAACATTTCTTGGCTTATTTTGATTCTTTTTCCATGTCTAGTGTTTTCATAGAATACTGTAATATAAGCTTTGGATGTGATTTCTTAAATTCTTTCAGTAATACCTTTTATGTATAGAAATGATACTTGAACCAATGTTTATATTAGTTTTCATTTTCTTTTCNGACTGATGTTTACAAGCCATGGTTTCACCACTCTTTGAAAGGCATTTCCACACAGCTAATACAATGGATGGTCTTGTTTTGCAGCCAGCTTCAAAGGTACTGAGTGGGATGCCAAGTTTCTTATGAAAATAT
>VYZR01122806.1:19216-42396 GCA_013400675.1 Oxylabes madagascariensis
AGTTTTCAGAATTGCATTTGGTCACAAGGCTGCTGACCTGGCAGAGATGCTGAGCTTTGTGATATCTCTGATAGAAATGTGCTTCTCTGCTTTTTAGTAACTGGGTGTGGATTGTACAGTCATGTTACAATCTCACGGAAATGTCTGAACTACTGGGTTTGCCTATGGACATAGCTGTAATTGATTCACTAATGGAGGAAAAAAGATTGTTTTTCCGGAGGTTGGTGATGGAAAATGGAAAAGGCTAACTAGCAAAGAATGAAGAAAAATCCAGTATTTGATGTGAGTCTGTCTCCCAAGAAATCCAAATACAATTTCCTCTTACTTAGAAAAACTAAAACCAACTATAAATAAGATACAGGCAAATCAGTTTAACATTTGTATTGTTTTCAAGTGCTAAATTCCAAGTTGTGACAAGAAGTTTGTTGGAACATTTTCTGCCTACTTCCCTTTATTTTTCAACATCCCTGTTCATTTGAGTAGAATGGTGTACTAACTTTGTATACCAGATTAGATAATGCTGTAATGTGTTAGATGTCTTTAATACATTTCAATTAAAACAAAACTTACTGACTTATTTTCCCCTCTCTAAATCATCTTTACCTAATTGATTCCTAGCACTAAGTGATTTTTAATATCCCTTCCCTTCTTTAGCCTTCCATATTACAACCCGTCCCAGCCGTATTCATCGGCCTAATCCTGGCTTTCCTGTATTGGTGTTACGGCCCATTGTGGTAGCGAAAGGTACAAGCACTACTGTTCAGTCAATGTATGTTTGTCCCTCTCACCTGTTTGTGCCATTTCTGTATCAAGTGCATGGTGAAATGCTCACAGGTATTTCTTTACCTGAAGCAAACCCTTCATTTAATATGCCATTCTCCTGACACTGACGAGCTGAGCAATCCACTAATCATTTAACATCTCTGTTATTTCTTTAATTCTAACAATTAATTTTGTTCTAACTGGTGCTTGAATGTGCCTCTTCTAACTCGGTCTCAGTTTGTCTTTAGCAAATGGGCTGCCTTTTCTACAATGCTGTGATGCTAGGGCTTGTAAGAAAACTTAATTGCTTAATTAACTATAAAAAATGAAGAGTTTGCCTCTAATAATAAAATTCAACAAGCTTTGGTTCCTATATATGGACTAAAAAATTCCTCTCTGGCTCTAAACACTTTAATTTTTCTCACTATTGCTGATGGAAAGATGAAAAAAAATACAAGAAATAGGTGGTTGGTTTGTATTCTGAACTCTCAGCTTGCATTTTNAAAAAATACAAGAAATAGGTGGTTGGTTTGTATTCTGAACTCTCAGCTTGCATTTTCTCTTGTCTCTCAGTGTGTCCTCCTCTTAAAATGCCATTGTTGTCATGCAGTGTTGTGACAGTCTGTTAAAAATGGTGTTGTTAGGATCTGCTACAAGCTAAGTCACAGATCTGTATTTAAATGGTCAAAAGTTAAAGATGTGCGTAGACCTCTGTCTAGCCTTGACTTGGCATGAGCGATGTTTTAAACATCTCAAGCCTTCGCATGTTCAGTGGCAGTTTCTCTGAGGTGTGTACAGTAACAAACCTGGAAATACGGAGCTGCCAAAAGTCCTCCAGAGGATCCTCAGTCATGAAGAGGTGTGGAGTTCCCCGTGCTAGAGGAACGTGGTTTGCTGTGGTGCTCCAAGTGAGGACTAGCCTGCAGCAGGGCTCATGGGTAACATTGTAGTGATGCCTATCAACCGGTACTCAGGACTTGCAGGAACCACGAGGTAAACTGATTAGTATGAATTAGAGCATATATGATATTGATTTCTTTTTTCTCTCCACACAGAGACAATGGCCTTGGATGCCTGTGATGGCAGCTTTGGTTGCTGTAACAGCCATGGTGCTGTACCCAGGCCTAACCAGAGCTTCTCCATGAGAACTGTTGTTGAATCCATACACCGTCCTCCCTTTAGAAGCTGGCAACATTCATACACTGAGGGAAAACAGATTAATTCTCTTCCTTTTTACCTCTTAATACAGCACAGCTCTGCGTGAGAACAGCAGTAGGGTCATTTGCTTTAAACTGTATAAAATGTATCTGTCTATAAAGAGGGAATAAAATTGTGCTTCATCATACTGTGAGCAATATTTTTGCTTACAACTTCATGCAAGTTTTAAATTAGTATGTTGGGATTCTGAATACTATAATGGTGGCTTAAAGCAGGCTTCTTGGTACCAAATTATTTGTAATGGCTAGGGTTGTGGACACTGATTTTAGAATGTGATTGCTAGACGTAAGAGGAAAATACTGATTTGGACATCCAAGCCAAGTAACCTTGCAGATACTTGGGAAACAGATGCAGTATGCTCAGTGCCTTTCAGTATGATCTATTTTTTTTTTAAACTAGTGTATCATTTTACTTGCTGTTAGTCACTGAGCTGTTTGGGAACAAGACTTAAGAAACTTCTCTTACCATGCCTTTTGAAGGAAGCATATTTTTCTTTCATAAGGATTGCTTTTTTAATGGGTTTTGGGAATAAACGCAATTCATGTCCAGCCTTAAAGAGATAGAGATACTGATGGTGAAGACCAGCCTGAAGTATTTAGTATGCGCGTGTGCGAGTGTAAGCATGTGTGTGTTCTTGAGTGAACTAAGGTGTTTCTGGGAGCAAGTACTTGGTCATTTGATGGACATAGTGCAGTGATTCAACTTATGTTAACTTTAGTTTGAATGTAATTTATTAAATTTCATATATTTAAAGAGATACATTCTTTAAAAGTATGAATACCTTCTCACATATCACATGTATCAGTTTATTTTTTCAGTCATTTGATGCTTTCTGACTTGAGCTGGAGAACCTCTTTAGAATAAGCTTTTGCGGACGTAACTTTATTAAAAGAACTGCTACAGTACATCTGTGATCAGCTGAGAAAATCTAGATACATAAAATACTACGAAATTGGAATCTCATACCTGATGAAGTATTGTCAGGTGAAGATAATTTTAATTTGGTAATAAAATTTTATGGCTCCTTTATCACACGGCTGTAAGTATGATGCAGTGGTCCCCATTACAAAGTTTATTTTCCTTATCTAATACTATAGCTATTGCTATTTGCTGACTTTCGGTGGGAATCACTGTAGTTAGTGCTGAATTAAATGTTGACTGTAGTTGTCTTGTTCAGCTCAACAGTTCTGTCAAAAAAGTTTATTAAATACTTAAATAATATGTTAAAGAATGGTAAAGTAAAATGGCTCTGCTAAAAGAAACTTCAAAATAGGGAAGCAATCTCAGCAATTCAATTGGCTTTAAAGAATGTTATGGCAATCGACAGTTTAAATATTTAAATAGAAATTTAGTATATAATTTACTTTGTGAGGTTTTAAGGGTCATTGTCCTTTAATGAAAGGTTCTGTCTTAAGTTACATGAGATTTGCTAATGGGAGGATTATTAGGTGGAAAAAATAGTCCACAAGTGACTTGTAGAAAATAACTATTGTCATTTACTTCATTCATTTCGTCCTCTTCATCCTTTTCAGTTGCAGGAAGCCACCCAACCACAGAACACTCGTATGCCAGTGGTACTTAGTACCTCTTGTATATAGGTTATTGCAAATATTGTTCTGAAATGCTTAACTTCAGAATTACATTTTTTTAAGTAATTAATTGTTTTAAATCTATTTTGTAAAGATATAAAAATACAATAGAATTTCTGGAGTACAGATTAAACTATTTGCACTAACACACGTGATGTGCATGATTTAATAAAATAATACTCTCCCTATGCATGTTTGAGTTGAATGTCATTTGAAAACAAGAGATTCATGCTAAGTTTCTTTTGCACTAGATATTGCCACAGTTACTAGGCACAATGTCTGCAGCATGTCCAGTAAGAGCGAAAGACTTTTTTTTACCTTTTATTTCACATTTGCACTGGTTTAAGTTTTGTTCTAGCTGATCCCTCTGTCTGTGGTTTTCAGAAGGAAGTGGGGTAGCAGAAAGTCATGGAAGCCTTGGGAGCATATTGCCATGGAGGAGGAAAAGGTGTTCCGAGCTGCAGGGTGGATGTGCCCATGGCAGGGGTGGTGACGCCAGAGGAGCAGTGGCTGCAGGTCCTGGGCAATAGAGGAAAGCCCTGCTGGGGGAAGGGAGTCTGATGCTGCCTCCTCACCTCTTAAGCATCAGAAACTCCCTGTTTGTCCCTCTTTCAGCTACTGTTTCTTTTGCAGTGGATTCCCTTCCCTCCTCCCTGCTGGTAGCCTGTGGAGGTGGCATGCGGAGGTGGAGCCTGGTGGAGCCGGCGGTCCCTCCCTGCTGGCAGCAGGGAGGGTGCCAGGTTCCCTGCGGGCATCCGGGGGGCCCTGCACCACAGCAGTTCTGCCTGGGGCTTAATTTTGTCCTTGTATTAAAGACAAATGTTGCATTTTCAGAAATCTCTAGCCTGTCAGAGAGCTGCAGTTTGAGCTCCAGCATGGTTGTATTAAAGGAGAAATATTTCTAATTTAATTATGTGCATGTATGCATATTTATATTATATACACAGGTGCATAGTACACATTGCATGGGGGTATGTGCTTACAAGTATACCTATGGTTCCCTAATACAGTGCCTTTTCCAGGAGTTCTTGACATTTGCATGTTCAAAATGACAAGGAATGGGCTAAAATGCACGGTTCACTCTTCTGTTGTGAGAATCCCTGGAGAAGGGTTGGGTAACTGGGAAGCTACTGTTCTTCAGTGCTTTGATACTAAAACACCAAGTGGAGTTATTTTGCAAGCACTCCTTGCACAAACCTTTCTGGGTTTTTATTGCTTTTTTAAATGGTAAATATGTGTGCTCTTTTACATTAATATTTAGGTTCCTTCCTTTGTGAGGCTTGATAAGCTAAGCCTTGGAGTTACTATACCAAGCAGCTTTTCACATGTGTGAGATGCTCACTTGTAAAACAAGTCCTCTGAGCTTGCACTGAAGTTTGAGGTTTTAAAAAGGTTCCTCATAGTAGTAAAGTTAGTCAGAGAGTTGTTTTATCAGTTGCTAATTCAATTTGGAAGATTTAGTATAAATCTTAGAATATCTGAAAACTTTGTCAGATTTGTCCTGGTGTCTTGAGTGAGGCACCTTTTTTTTTAATTCTAAAAGAATTTACCTACATGGGGACTACAATAGCAGGCCTTTTATTTAAAAATACAAATATATGAAAAATAGAGTGTGATTTTCCTGTTCCTGTGGCTGAATTAAATGTGTTCTTCCAGAGTCTTTGCCTCATCCTTTTTGCAGAATGTCTGGATTTTTTGGTGCTAAATGGAGAATTGTGAGCCTGCACCATATATTGCAAGAGTTCTCATAAAACAGTGAGAATTAGTATCCGATGACTGATAGCTGAAGCAAAGGTAATCAATCACCTGTGCATGTATTTTTGGGGTATATCCCTAAGTTATTTTTCTAATCAAGTCTTCTGAAGTATGTTACCTGTTCCAGATTTTTGTGTGCTTTATCTAAGATTCTGAATGTCTCCTGCCTTAATCGATAGGGTTCTGCTGCTTGCAAGAATCATTTCTTCGGCTTGAATCTTCTCCATGACAAATCCACTCCTGAATTCATTCCACCAGCAGCATCTGACTGCTTTAAAGCACCAGGTCACCACTGTGGCTTTTGGGAAGCCACGGTCCTTTGCACTGGCTCTGCAAGTGGGGCTGATCGTGTTTCACCAGGGGCTCTTTCTCCCCTCTGGCTGTTCATCCAGTTCATTCAATTAGTCTCAACTAATTAGCAACTGTCTCAAAGTTGAGTCTCCATTAATAATAGCAATCGATCATATAACAGAATTAGAAGCCATATTCTTTCCTTCTCTCTTGCATATACCTCTGGGTCTGTTTGAAGGGTGATTGCTTCCTGCAAACAGCTGCATTGAATTCCCCAGATCCAGCTGATTTGCTCATCCCAGTCCTTCTTTGCACATGCTTGTGAACACAGAATTCTTTCTTCTCTGGTCAGGAACTGGGCTGCAGTATAGGGGATTATTTTCTGGCCTTCCTGGGTTTTTTGCACCGACTTGTTGAAAGAGAACTGAGGCTTGTCCAACAGAGACAAGTTCTTCTGCTTGGAGGAGAGGGGCTGCACCCATTCCTGCTTAAAAGCTGGGTGCTACCAGTGTCCAACTAAAGGCGCCCAGCAGTAGAAGGTAAATGAGCAACTGAAACACATGTTTTGATGGGAAGGGACATTACAGGCTCAAGTTCCCATTTGTAAAGGTAAGGGGAACTCATCTGATCACTAATCTGGATATCCCAATCATAAAACTTCAGTCTCATCTCAGCAGCAGCAGCAGAATGTCAAGAAGTTCAGCATTTGTTAGAAAAAAAGAATTCTTGCTTTAAGAACTTCAGAAAAAGGATCAGTTGTCTCTGTAGATAAGGTACATGAGCAGCTACTCTTCTCTCAAAAAAAAACCCCAAGCCGATCCCCAACCTGTGTTTGAGCTCATCTTGCTTTGTCTTCCAAAAATTGAACTCTAGTACATCTCTCTTGGAGGGTGTTCTTTTGCTGCAAATGTTGTCCTGATCCAGGGATTTGACATACCATGATCATGCCTTCCAGTCTTCCTTTATATTAATGGATTGAATTTTTAAATATTTTTCTTCATCCCTCTCATTTTTGTTGTCAGCTTTTTAAACAATTTTTAATTTTCTGAATGTTCTCTTTTGAAGAGTATATGCCAAAATATAACATGTCCTTACAGTTATTACCTTACTAACATCATATGAATAGACAATAAGCTTTATATCCTTCTCTGGTATTCTTGTTTGATTGTCTACCAGACATTTTTTGGGGGTGATTCACTGATTTCTAGCGTCTATGTTTTAACCTTGTCAATCAAATCACTGTACTCCTCACATCACCCCAGTATGAGGTGTACCCTGTGGTATCTGACTTTGCAATATTGTTTGGTAAAAACCACTGAAGGCAGCAGGCCCAAGCAGCAGCCTGTTCCCATGACTGTTCAGCACAGCATTGAAGAGGTTTTTTATTTCTCTTCAGGTTTTATAGGGATGACTCCAGAAGCTTTATTGTAGGCTGTTGATCATACACTGTTGAACAGTAGTGAGAGAAAAACTGATCCCTGAAGCACAATAGGGAAAATATTCATAGAATAATTCCTTCACTTAGTTTTTACAAACTGACAGCTATAATGTAACCTGCGTTAGTTAAAGTGGTAGTAGTGTAGCGATCACTTTTATTGGAATGTCATGATTTACAGAAGTCTTGGTTTAATAACACTAATAAACTCATTTTTTAAAAAACTTAGAAAAGGGGAATTTTATTTTCTAAATGCTTTGACAGGAATGAATTATTTTACATTCTTGAATTTTTGCTGACTGCTTCCCACAGATTGCTTTATGATTTCTTACATCTTAGAGTGAAGCAAAGCCAGTCCTTTTCCCAGGATCAGACATTTTACTCTCTTCCCTCAGCCCCATCATGTTGTTTGCACATTACTGACACTTCCCTCTCCAAGCATTTCAAATTCAAGGTTGTTCACATGACTGAGTTTCTCAGTGTACTCAGTGAGCATCATTCCCAGAGCTGGTTGTGTCTCAGCTCCAAGGCACCAAGGAATGTGGATGTGTGTCCGTGCTGTTCTGGGATTACGCTTGCATGTGGTGGACCACAACATGGTCACTGGTGTTCAGCAGCCATGAGAGAGAGAGTGGGGGTGTAATTGAGATTCTTGGGTAAATGGTTCTGAGCTGTGGGAATGGAGATGTTGGCAGGGAGAGGTAATTCCTGTGTTGTGTCAGGTGAGACATTGAAAATGCCAATGTGCTGCCAAAGCGTGTCGTCCCTTCATCATGTCTGATGAACAAATCCAAACCCTGGGTTAAACTGAAAGCAGTGTATTATTACCTGATCATATTAGTCGGTAAATTGAGACAAAAGAGTGAAGTCATCAATTCATGCTGTTCTATTGGAATAAAATGTAACCAAAAGCTTACCTGTATTTGTTTCAGTACCCATTGTTGGGACATGGATTTTTTTTTTTTAGAAACACCGCACACACACTATGGGTGGTAAAGTACTGCCTTCAGTATGGACTCAATTTGCTATTTTAATCTTTTCATGCTAGATCATTTATGAAGTTTATATTCTATTTATATTTCTTGTAAGGAGTTCTTGCTCTGGAAAATAATTTTATTGAGTATGTCATCAGTTTTGATGTGACAAAACTACTTCTTGTCTTGAATACAGTGGCTCTTACTTTACAAATGTTCCAAATATGCAATATGTCTTTTGGGATGAATAAATGGTAAAAATTATGAGAATAAATTTACATCACAACAGAAAGCTGATTTGTATTGTACATAGTCTTTCATTCAGCCTAACTCCAAATTTCAGCACTTCACACCTTCTGAACCTGCTATGCTCTGCTTTACTGCCTTAGAAGACAAGTTACTAATTAATGAATTGATTAAAACTGATTTCAAAATTGGAATCTATTTGCCTGTTTACTTTGTGCAAATGGGATTTGCAGCCACATGACCTTCCCTCCTCTGTGTGACATGGTAAAACTGGGCTCCAACAGGTCTGAACCCAGGGAGAGAAGAGGAGGTTTGTGCAAAAGGTATGTGGTATAGTGGTGAGACATCTTCAGGGGATCAGTCATCATCCTTTAAGAAAACCAACAATCCCAGAGTCTTTTATCTCCACTGTAAATCAGAGGGAATTCTGGAGCTCTGTTTCAGTGCTGACTCAAGAGAAGGACATTCAATGAGTCACTCACATAGTTCTCAGCAAGTTTGAGGAAGGAAAGTCTCCTCCCTGTTTGGATACTGTGTGGTTTGGATCCACCCCAGGGTGCAGTTTAAGTAGACATGGCTTCACTCCAGGCAAGCAGTAAGTCCTGGTGTAAGACCCAGGTAACTTGTCTCTTCTATTTTCAATTTAAAAAGTTAAAGTCAGAGTTAGCATTAAAATATTCTTCCAGATGCAGTAGATGGTTGGGGGGGAGGAAGCCTAAAAAGGTGATAAGTGTATCTGCTGCTCTTCATGGGACATTGCTGGTAGCACTTAATGTGTTACAAGTTTGTCTTGAATTTGTGTGTCCCAACATCAGCACAGTGTGCTCTTCCTTAGACCCTGAATGAGTTTATTTCCAAGTAATGCTGCAGGAAAAAGGTGGTAATAAAGTTTGCTCATTTTTAAGGGTTCGGTGTCAGTATTCCAGGCTCAGTAGGTATCATACTCAAGGCATTTGGTGCTTCTGTTGTAAGTGTAGCAGCCACAGCTGACTGGCAGTTTTTCTGTTGCAGAACGTGACTGGAATCCAGCTGTAGCTGGCCATTGTAAGAGACATTTATTGCTCTTTTTTTTTCACACTTCATAATTATTGTAGTGGCACATAAGCAAAGACAGCCTGCAGCAACTTCATGGTCATTTTTTAATTGCAGTTCCAGCCTTGGGTTGGCCAGGTGTTGGTGTGCCTGTGCTACATGTTGCAGCAATAGTACATCCTTCTCCTGCAGACTTCTCTGAACTGTAATTCCTCTTCAGAAGAATTTTGTTCCAGCCGATAATAAATTCTTAATCTCCCTTATTATCACTTTACATGTTTGCCTTTGCAGCAAGTGAGAGTGTCCCTTAGTACATCCATGTCCCTGTTCAGGAGGATGTTTAGTAGACAAATACCAAAAAAATTTTGGTGTCTTATATGGTGTGTCTCATTTGAAATCTAGAGAGAGCGGTAAAAAAATTATATACCCCACAAGATGTTTCTTCCAGTAATTGAAAAACAAATACTGGAATAATTCCATCTGAATGAGCACTTCTGGGATGTTTCTTTGGTGAGAACTGAATTGCTTTGTCAGATGTGTAGGATGTTGCATCTACTTGGAATGTGAGTCTGTGAGACATCCCTTCTACTGAACGACTGCCTTAGATGGGCAGACAAATGTATCAGGGAAACCTTTGTTGTAAAGTTTGTCAGGTTGGAAGATAAGCCACAGTATTGGCAGAGATAATTCTCAGCTGAGCCACCTCAGTTCTGCTCATATGCATGTGGGTGCATTAACAGTGGTGTTTATTTGGTTCATTTAATGTAAATTGTTTCCAGTTCTCATAAATACATTTCACTCCAGATTATTCAAACATGGTAAATTTTCAGTTGTTAAAATAGAGAGCAATTATTGCGTATTTAGTCATATTCTGCAGCTGTGTGACTTAATGTCTTAATTTCTTGGACTTAAGTAAGACCTCAGTGTGATCCTGCTAGCTCGGACACTTCATCAGAAAACTGCTGTATTATTCCTTAGATTTTGAGCACATTTTGGAGTTCTTCAGTCCTTTTGGTTGAGAAGATACTCTGAAAATATAAAGTTCTAACTGTTATGAAGGTTGCTTCCTGCAGCCTCTGAAGTGCAAGCTTGGGAAGCAGTGGGTTTACCCTGATGAGTATGGCCACAGGTGTCCATGACCCAGGTGTGAGCAGCCATCTCCACTCTAGAAAGAGGATGATGACTCAGGGCAGAGTCACATCCTGTTAGCACTGGCTGGGGATACCACCACTTCAGTCTTCCTGCTTCTCACTAATGAAAGCTGAGAAGCCATTAAAAAAAGCCTCTTGAAGTATGAGAAAGCCCAGTCCTTCAGCAATCTGTGGCTGCTCCAATCTTGCATGCAGGTATCTCACCTGTTCAAAAGCAGCTCAGGCTCAGCGCTGTGGTTATGGAGGTCTCAGGGTCAGGTGGGCCTCTTTCCACGGCTGGTGGCTGCAGAGTCAGGCACACACAATGGCCTTGCTTCCGTCCAGCTGAGAACCCTGTGCTTTTCTCTGCAGTCCCAGGCTGAGGTGATTTGCTGTGATGTGGGTTCTGCTTTACAGGTGATTACACCTCCAGTGTCTCCCAGTGCCCAGAGTGGGAGAGAGCTGAACCCCAGCAGCTGGCAATACCCATTTGAGGAGGCTGTGAATGCCCATCAGTGAAAAGCAGCATCTGGCTCTTGCATCTCAGTCTGCCTTGTGGGGTTTGCTTTCAGCTGGAGTCCAGCATGTATGTTAACAGATGGATTTAAGTTGAATATTGGGAATAAATTCTTCCCTGTGAGTGTGTTGAGGCCCTGGCACAGGTTGTCCAGAGAAGTTGCGGATGTCCCATCCCTGGAAGTATTCGAGGCCAGGCTGGATAGGGCTCTGAGCAACCTGGTCTCATGGCAGGTGTCCCTGCCCATGGCAAGGGGTTGAAATGAAATGATCTTTAAGGTCCATTTCAGTCCAAACTGTGCAATAATTCTGGGACAGATTAGCTGGGCTGGTCAGAGCAGGTGCTAGTTACACCAAGGTTGTGGGTTTGATCCCTGTGTGGGTCATTCAGGAATTGGACATTGAGTTGGACTCGATGATCCTTGTGAGTCCCGTCCAACTCAGAATATTCAGTGATTAAGGGTATTTATCCAGTTTCTGTTTTACAGTGCACATTCAATGGACTAGAAAGCTGTGTTTGCATGGCTTCCTGAATCAAATGATCGTGGGGCAGAAACAAGCTGGTGTAGGAGAGCATGAAACTCCACTTATCTATACATTCTGTTTTAGTGGAATGAAGCTTTGTGCTTCTCAATGCAGTTTTAATGGGATAGAGATTTAGATAAAGGTATTTTAAGCTTTTAAAATCCAATGCATTAGAAGGGTGAAGTTGGAGTTGCGATTTGTGGTTTGTACTGTGCACAGATCTCTGCTGAGGCATCTTAGTTTGAAAGAGATGTGTTTAAAAACCTTCCCCAAATATATTGACTGCCTCCCAATAACTTTTAAACTGGCATTGAAGCTGGAGAGATTTTATCTTTTGTTTCTGTTATGCATTGCTTAATGTGTGCAAAACTGACTCGTTTAAGCAAGGAGCTTCTACTAATGGCTTGAGACAAATTTCAGATACATTTCAAAACATGTTTTGTGGTGGAAAATACTTCCCCTACAGCCTTCTTGGGGGTTTCCTTGCTGGTAGTTGTTGCTTCTGTTTTTCTTCAAATGTCAGAATCGTTTTGCTGAAGTAAATTGTTATCCTCAGTATACAAAGGCCCTGGTAGCTATGTTCTCCGAGCACGTCACCCCAACAGCCCCATGCTGGATGTTTTGTTGTTTTGGTTTCCCGGACAACAAACAGGTGGCCTGGGAAGCCTGACCTGGCCCGTATTACTGTGAGGGGTGGCAGGAGCCTGCAGGAGGAAGTTCCAGGTGTCTTGAGAGGAAGGAAATGAGGAGAAAGCTGCATGTTTTGGGGAAGGTTCCCACACAATGCAAAGGAGAGGCATGGGGTAGGGGGCACATCAGGAAGGGAAGGGTGAAATGGGTCTGGGAAGGATGTTTCTGGGTTTTACCACAGAGGGAAAAAAGTACTCTTCCAGCCTTGAAAGAGCATCCCCATCCTCTGCTTGTGTCTGCTGCCTGCCTCCCTGAGCCAGCATGGTGGTGGAGAGCCCCAGCTGCTGCCTGGGGCAGGGGCACCTTCCCTGTGAGACCTTGGGAGCAGCAAGAGGGACGGTGCTGTTCAATGTTGAATGCACTGTGCAAGAGAGGGCACAGACAGTATCTGCCTTCCTGCCCTACACCTGAACCTCATGGGAAACCTGCTCCATTCTTATCCCCTTCCTGGCAATGACCTCTGGATCGGCTGTGACCTGAGGCTTTCTGCCACCTGTGCAGGGCCAGCACCTTCCACCACTACATAAGAGCCAGGTCCATGGGCTTCCCTTGCCCTGAATGCAGAAGATTTCTCTCACCTTTTACAACAGGGAGGTGACCTGGAGCTGTGTTTACAGAATTAAGCAGGTGAACAATACAATAGCTGCCAGGGGATTTTAACTAGAGACACCCTTCTAAATCACTAAGGTATCCAGGAAGCGAAGTCTTTGGTCTGGGCAGTCACAGCTGCAGGAAACATGGTGGGATGGGATTTGGTGGAGATCGTGTTGCAGAATGCAGCTGGATTCGCTGCCATGGGGGCACAGTGCCGCTCGAGGGTGGGCAGAGCCCCTGGGGAAAGCAGCTCTGTTGGTTCAAGTGCCAGGACTTCTGTAGGGCACAGTGGAGGGTTCACCTGAGCCTGGCTGCATCAGGAGAAGGTAAGAGCTAGGAACATCTTTTCTGCTGTAGCAAGAACGACATTGGTGCCAGTACATCCCCTGCGTGGTCTGAGTCTCACCTTGGCTAAACTGTACTACAAGTGAGATGCCTTTGATTCATCTGTTGCCTCATCCACAGAGCTTGGCTTGAGCCATCCCTATGGCTGAGAGACAAAGATCTTTTTAAAATTTAAAAGAATCTTTGTTCTAGTTTTGTTTTGCCTAATTCTCTCTCGTATATAATAATGCATATAATATATATGGTAAAAATTACCTTCACTGAAATGTTTTTATCTCTCTACACATGCCAGTGGAACATGCTTCATCAATAGTTCCTACAATCCCGCAGACCCAGACAGTGCAGTTCTCAGTACTGTTTCAATCTACATTTACTGACAAATAAAATAGTTTGTTAATTTTACCAGAAGCAGATGTCAACTTTCTAGACTCAAAAAAACCCACAAACCAACAAAGCCCCCAAGACAAAAGGAAAAAACCCTTTAGACTCAGTGTGTGGCCTAAACGCAATCGTCTCTATGCCAGTGCTGCTAATTGGGCCCTGCCTGTCATCCTCATTAGCCCTTGGGCTTTTGGGCACTGCTGAGAAGGAACAGCCCCATTACAGGGCATTAGAAGGGTTGTTACACGATGTCTGTCTGTGGGAAGAAAAATTCAGTTCACACCCTGTAAATCCAAACTATAAGGTAAAAATAATCCCTTTCTATTCTCTCCTAAACAGAACTGCTCCTGGAAAGCAGAAACAAACTCTAGTAATTGCTCTATGTCCCTGGAGTCCTTAACAGAGCATCTGCAGACATGACAGAAACAAGACCTGCTCCGGGATCCCTGCAGTTTTCCACAATGGCAGAGATCAGTTCATGCGTTACTATTTCAGTGCTCTGTGTGTGCTCAGTGCTGTGGCATTACAAAGAAGATGACTTTATTTTCCTGCTGCGAGGAGGTTGAAATATTAACATCCTGAACATATGGAAGGAGAGTTTTCTCTGACGGTCAAAAATCTCATAAAATGTAAGCTGGGGGGAGAGGGGAGGCCACGTGCATGCTCAATGTTCAAGATAAAGCTATTTGTGCTCAGTGTAATGGTAATATTTTTCAGTTGCAACTCCTGTGCAGAAGTTTAATCTCCTTACTATGGACAGAGTGAGAGCAATGAGAGCTACATCACTTTTAACATGGCCAGTTTTCTAAGAACAAAAGGAATCTGTGTCAAGTATGTGATTTGGGTCACTTTTGCACCCTTTTTTTTTCATCTGTGCTTGCATTTATGCCCTGGCCAGTTCTTACACTCCCCAGCCTTGTAAGAAAGTAGACATGGTTCATAACTTCAAGAGGAAAGAGACTGGTTTCCTAGATCTGATCTGAGCACCATTGCCTTTATTTATGTAAACAGTGACATCATCTTCTATTGCAGAGCAGGAACCCTAAACAGTTACGGGAGAGCAAATTTTAGGAAGTGTCCTTATGAGACAAGTGTGATTCATCTTCAAGTGTGTATATTTAAGAAAGATGCTGTATCCTGGGACAGATAAGTTCTGTGAATCTGACTTTACTCCAGTTCAAACTGTAATGTATTAGCAAATATTAATCACTTTTTTTCCTTTTAAACTGTGTGAAAATTGGTGCTTGCAGCCTGCTGGGGAGTGTGAAGAGCAGCAGAGCCAGCTTTTTTGTCCCCTTTCAGCTTTCTCCAGAAATCTGCTTTTACACTCCTCCAAAAGCCTTTTGTAAGTGATGCCTGATCCACCCAGTGATGGTAACGACCACCTTGTTCCCAGGATTCAGTGTTAGTCATCCAGGGGTTGGTATTCAGGGCATTGTTGAACTGCCAGTAAAGCACTCGTTTTCCTACTCGGGGTTGTTTGTGATGTCTGTTAGAAAATATCACCACAGCCATGTTCAGTCTTCTCCATCACGCGGCGTGGAGGAAACGTGCATCCTTTTTGGCCAGAGCTGAAAAAGCAAATCCATGCACCACAGTATGGCTGAGTCACTGCCAAGGGTGAACATCTGCTCTACAGCTTGTCATTCAGCCCTTAAAGGCGTCCTGTGAGCAGCCAAGAGTGCTGGCCTGGCTAGGTTCTTGCATCTGTTTTGTACCTGAATGGGAAATATCTCTCTCCAAAGGGGATGGTTGCAGATTGGCAGGCTCCACCTCTGTGCCAGCTGCACGTGTGCAGCAACACATGGACCTACCTGCTGGAGAAAGAAAACCCTGATTTCTCCTCCCTTGGATTTTCTGTGCTGTATTTACTGAAAGGAATTGCTCCTGTAGTGAATTTTGATGAGGAAAGTAGACAAAAGCTCCCCGTTTCCTAGCACCTGCCTTGCTGCAAGAACATGTTTCTGTGCCTCTTCTTGCTGTCAGGAAGTGACTGCATCTGTGCTGGTCAGGCAGGGACAGAAGGCTGGAAGTTCTTTGGGTTGGCTTGTTTGTTTGTTTGTTTGTTTGTTTGTTTAAAAATCGGCACGTGTTTCGCAAGCATTAGTGATTGTTCCCAGTGAGTTTGCTTTCAAACCTGGCCTCATGCCATGGGAAAGGCTGGGGTTAAGTGCTGTTGGACATTGGGAGGTGCCATGGCCCAGTGTCCTCCAGCCATGTCCTAAACCAGAGAACCTTCTGTCCTCTCTGAATTGTTTCCTCCATGAATGAAGGCAAATGTTGCATTATACTAGGGGCAGAACAACATTTCTCCAACCTTCCTTTTGTAGTAGCTGCTGCCACTTTTCCTTGGCTTTAAGCCAGGGCTGGCTCAGCAAACCTTTGGGTCAGATTCCTGGTTTCTCTCATCTGGTAGTTGCCTTTTCCTCTTGCCACTGGCAGCGCTGCCAGGCTGTCAGCTGGAGCGGGGAAGCGCTCATGGACCTGCCCGTCAGCCTCGGCTGGCCCTGTGAAAGGTTCCAGTGCTGCTGAGCTGGTTTGGGGGAGGTCACCAACTTGCTTTTCATGGCTCCTGCCAGGTTTCACTTGCTCTAGTGCCTGAGTTTTGCACTTAAACCTGAGGAAGATCACACCTGAAGGTGTTATGTCTTTCCAGCTCCCTGTGGGAGGGGTAACTCCCTGATGGCACTTTGTGCTTTATTTTTACCGAGTGTCTTCACCCTCATCTCAAAAGAGCAGCTTTATAAAAGCAGATGAACCCAGGTGGTGTGAGGGCAGAAGTGAGATGATTTGGGGCATCTCACAAACATACACCAGTTCCTCACTGGGGCCAAATTACAGCAGTGCCCCAAACAGATCCTCAGTGTGTCGCTCACTGGTGTGGGTCTGCCCAGGGCTAAGGGTGGGTGTTGTGGCTGATATGTAGGGCAAGAAGCAGTTTTCACTCCTCGTGTTTCCAGGCAGGTAAGGAAATTTGGACCAGTTTTGGAGAAGCTGATCCTCGTTTGGAGAAGATTTTGGGTGCCACCATCGTGTGGCGATTCTCAGGACTATCCTTGAGATACCATTTATCCAGAAGATTTGCTGTGCCTGGTAACTTTAGGGATGTGTGTTTCTTCCCTGGTCTTACTAAGGTCCTGGTGAGCCATCTGGAAATTTCATCGTATGATTACTCCAGGATCTGGAAGACCTTTTGTAACTATTAATCCCAGAAACAGATTTCTTCTTTGTCCTGTCTGTCAACACAGCCTTTAACTTATTTTTATGGGCCTCAGCACATGTTTGAAGCATCACTGCCTTAGGATACAATTTATTTTTTCTGGACTATTTCAGTGCTCCTTATATCTACTTGTAGCACTTTCAGAGAACGGCTGTTTTGTGGGTATTTATTAGGATCTTCTGTGTCCTTCAAAACTTGACACATCTCTATTTGCATACCTAGAACAGGAATCAGTGTGACTTAGCATGCCATGAGCATGAGATCCTAGCAAATTATGTTTTGCGTTGCCACCTATTTTGCTGCAAAAGAATTGAGTAATGTTTTCATTAGTAAGACGCGATAAATTGTTCATTAAAAATATTGATCCAATTAAAGCAAGGGGATAAAGCAAAAAGACTAATCTAAGATAACTGGTGCCATGCTAGATTCTTGATATTTTGCCCTTATTGTGTCTTGCCCTCTGGCTCTTTTTCATCCACCAAAATAACTTGTGTTTGCTGTATGTGTCTTAACTGCTCTGTGGAGAGAGTGGGATATGGCAGGCAGGAATCTTGTGTGCAGGAAAAGTTGTTTAATATAATGCCATCAGTGTTGGGGGAGTTTGGGAAGGTCTGTGTTGTCATCTTGTCTGGAACCATGGCCCTGTGTTCCTGCAAGAGCATAAGGCTCCAGGCAGAGGTTCAGAGATGCTCTCTGGAGGAGCCTGCAGGACACATTTCCCGTGGCTGGAGCATGGCAGAGTGATGGAGAGGCAGGAAGAGTCTGTGTGTGTCCACAGACCCAGTGAGGGGCTCGCTGCAAGTCCCCAGGTTTGTTGTGTGCCTGTGTGTAGGAGTGGGCCCCGGAGCACACAAACTCGTTGTGCACCTGTAGAGCATCATGTAGAGCCACCGTCTGCAAGTCAGGAGTGATGCAGGGAGAGCTGCCTCCTTTTTCTCTCTTGTTAAGGAAGAATTCTCAAAAAATGTTTATTCATTTCTTGGAAACAACAGAAAAGCTTGACCTAATTGCTGTTCTAAATGTATGCCCATGGCTTCTGAAAGCTGCAGCAGGATATAAAACCACCAGTTACCAGTTCTGATTTTTGCCAAAACTTCCAAGTGTTTCTTTTTGCAGTAATTCTAAAACTAATCCAAGAAAACACTCACACTATTACTTATATATTCCAGTTGTGCTACCAATATGGGAACTTAAATTATTTTATTTCCCACAGGCAAAACTTCCATTGTTAGTTAAACTTGATGGTCTTCCGCTTGCTTGTAGGGAAGATAGAACCTCCTTTCCATGGTCTGGAAAATGGTTGCAGCTCAAAGTTTAGCCAAGATTAATGAACTTAATTTAGTTTAGCCAAGATTAATGATTAATGAACTAAAAAAATAGGACCTTAACATAGTAACCAAAGTCCTATTTAGACTTTAAGTTTTTTAATTATAGTCATATCCTTCTCTGGAAAAGAAGCTGCACATGGACCAGCTATTACTAATTTAATAAACACTTTGCTATTTTGCTGTTTGAGATTACAGTTCCCACCTTTATCACTCGTGTATCAAGCCCAAACTTTATCAGTAGAGATAAAAGCTTGTGTAAAAGCAAAATTAGTCAGGTAGGACCCAGTCCTATCCCCTAAGTCTTAGTCACTTCTTGAAAGCTTTGTAAGCTGTGGTTCACCTGCCTGTGCCAGTGTGGCCCTGTGTGATCTGGCAATGTGTTTATTTCGTGAGCACAGGATTCTTTCATGTGTGCTTAACAAGCCATGGCTGCTCTGCTCCAGAGATTGTAACTACACAATATCAATGCCTTATAAAATTGAGAGGGACTTGGGTTTTTTTGGTCAGGTTGTATTCAGACTTTCTTGATAAGTGCAATTATGTGGACAGAGTCTGAGGTATTTATTTTTTCGACTGGAGTGACCTCAAGGTAGCACTTGACCTTGCAGTCAAGCCAAGGTAGGTTTGTCCCTTGTCTGCTGAGCCCAGGAGAGCCCCAGCAGATGCACCAGGTCCTGGTCAGGAGGAAGACCTGGAACACCAAACAACAGCCACCAGGGCCAGCAGAGTCCCATCATGCTCGAAGTAGTTTCAATGACTATAGGATGTGTGGTCAGAAATGAAGAGGCTGTTCAAGAATCATTTAGATGTAGAGAAATCCTCCTGCTTAAGCAAATATCCTGCCGAGTTTCTCCTGGAAAATAATTTGATGTGTAAGACTGTATCTTTTCCAGGTTGTGAGGGATGGGATTCAAGAGAGAAGTGTCTAATTCTCCAAACTTAGAAAGCATATAGGCCTCAAACTCTTTTCCCAGCTGGAAAATTTTCTGTTAAAAAAAGGAAATAGACTTTTATAGGCAATATTTAATTCAAGCATTTGGCTAATTCTCCTGCTCTAAAGCTTTTAGGTCAAGTTCTGATTCATTGATGTGGATCTAGAATTAAAGGGATTAGGAGAGGAAGTGGACTCTGAAGTTAGGAAAACTTTGGTTTCTTGTTCACTTTTTCCTACTCATCAAATGTATATTTGACCTATGTTTCTATTTTAAGTGTTGTAGGGGAACTTACTCCTGTGTGTCTGCCTTTGCTCTTTTTCTGCCCATTGTCATCAGCTCTGCCATGGGTGTGTTCCATTTTACTGTTGCAGAAAGGGATTCTGATCATTCTGGACATGACGTTGTACAAATGCTGGGAATCTCTACATTTATTCCATTAGGTTAGAGGATGGAAAATGGGTGGTTTATTATTCTTATTACTCATTAAAAGTATGTGTTAAAACAGTGCCCTGTTTCACAATGTGATGTTCTCACACAGTAGCTCAGGGCCTGAGGGAAGCCATGGCCAGTACCTTCCTTTTGTTGCTACGTGTGTATGTATTCACAGAAGTGTGTGCTGTGTTCAGGATTTCTACAGGGATCACTTTGGGGATCCATCTGAAAACTCTTCATCTGGCATCTCCCTCTGTCTGTCCTTGCCGTTTCTCTGTTAGTGTGTGACCCTCAGCTCCTGTTGTCCACAATCTCACTCTCTTCCAGCTTCCAAAAACTTCCCATTTCCCATTGTGAGTACTCTCATTCCTAGGTCTCAGAGACCTCTCACAGCCATCAATCCAATATCATTTACAGTATCCTGTAATACCATGAATGATGGTTGTGAGTGCTTCTTGCTTGCTATGTTCATAAAGCAGCTACAAAGAGCCTGTCGGAGGAGCCAGGTCTGCATCCCACCCTGGCTCTGGTGCTGTGGAGTTGTGATGGATTTACTGCTTTCATAAATGCAGCAAACAGCATTGCCAAACCCAGTGGTTTATCTGGGGCCATCCATGTGCTCTGGAAAAAATAGCTCATCCTGGGAGAAAAGAATGATTGGGGGTTTCCCTCCGTTTCCAGTAATTACTTTGGGAGTAATTATGTTGCTCAAAGGAAAGAGCTGCTGTTTGTCTTGTGAGAAAAAGGAGATAAGAACAAAGAAGTTAAATGTGACAACTCCTTGGGATACCAGCCCTGCCAGTGCTCGGGAGAGAGGAGAGCACAGTTGTGATGAGCCAAATTCACCTTGGGGCCAGTAATTAGTCAGGTGGGAGCTTCCCACTAGATTGAGGGTGTCCTGGGAGGTCTTCTGGAATAGGAAGAAAAGAAGGGGCTTGGCAAAGCAGAGGACCTTACCATTTTTCTCCCCATGTAATTCATACTTTGCTCTGTAAAGCACTGTGATATAGTTTGAATACATTATGTAAAATAAGTTGTATTCTATTCTATTGAAGAAATACAAAATAAAGACAAAGGATGGAGTAAAGTAGCTGTGTGGTAACTGGATCCCCAGTCCCCAGTTGCACTGATTGTCCCATTCCCCAAGACTGTGGTTACAGGTCTCTGCCATCCCTGGAATTATTTAGGTGTTTTCCACATGATGATACAGTGTTGAATACAGGCTGTCCTGGATGAAAAGGGGAGCACAGATCAAATTCTGTTGCACATCGCTCTGCAGGAGAGCCTGTCTCCACCATCCCCTGCTCTCCTGCTGTTTGTGGCATTGTGCAGCTCTTCTGTTTCAGGAGTTTTAAATAACGATTTTTAACTGTCCTTCACTTTTTTAAGGCTGGGAAAGCTTTAATACATCTCGAGGCACAACTGACACGTGGGCCCTTTAGGAGTAGTGCCTGTTAGTAATGGGACAGCATGTGGCAATTTGTAATCTAGGGAAAGCAAAACTCCAACTCTCCAGAGTTTGGCGGAGGTGGGGGGGAGGCTGGGAGGGAGGTGAGGACGGCTGTAAGCACTTCAGGTGGGCAACTTGCTATTGCAGAAGTTGGAAAATGCCAAAAAATGCCAAGAGTTACCTTCTATGGGAACAAAGATGTGGTTGTGAGCTGCCCGGCAGCAGGACGAGATCCTGCTGCTGCATTTCATCCCCGGGGCACGAGCCGCATCCCGAGCGCGCGGAACCGGCAGGCGCTGCGGGACACGCAGCCTCCCAGGGCGGCTGGGAGGAAGAGCCCTAAATCCCAGCGGCTCCCGAGCCCGGCGGCTGGGGCGGAGGAGTCGGACTTTTTTGGCTCTGCAAGGGCTGCCAAGGAGGTCAGCACAGGGGGCTCTCGGCACAAATCCTTCTCCTCTGTGGGAATTTCCCTCTTGAGCGACTGCTGCACTTTTTAACCCGAAGATTAATGGAAGGGGGCCGTGGAAAGGGCCGGAGTGCCTGAATTAGTTCATTAGTCTCCAAGCAAGCATGCAGCCGATGAGTCACCGGCGCCGCTTCCTGCATGCTGATGCTCTGCCTGGAGCTCTCCCAGCGATCCGGCCCAGCCCTGCAAAGGCTGGGAACTCGCGGGACTAGATCACCGCATGCTGCGACTGCAGGCTGTTAATGCTATAAAATAAAAACTAATCTAGATTAATTACACTGCACATGTTATTCATCTATAATCCTGGTCCTTGGCCTCTTTCCCTCCCAGCATAGCTCCCCATTGTTTTCTGTTCCTCTCTTAAGGTGTCCTTGACTTCCTTTGGGTTTCTCCATTTTTTCCAAGGGTTGGGATGACAAAGGTGCCTGGTTGGCAGCAGTGCCTGCTCTGCCCGTTCACCTTGGGCAGACGCATGTCTTGTATGTGGAGGCATAAACAGCCAGTCAGAGGTGTCATTCGGCTTTGATGGGTCACCAGCAGTGACCTGTGATGGCAGTGAGGTGCTGCAGCACAGCAGGGTAGGTGGCTGGAAGTGCCCCTGGTCATAGGATCATAGAATATCATGACTTGGAAGGGACTTATTGTGTCCAGCACTGGACAACCTCATGACACTAGAAGTGATCGTCCTGGTGGGGGATGCACACAGGGTGTGTCTGTTTCCATGATGTTACAAAGGTTTGTTGCTACATCCAACAGAAATGGGTTGTAAATTAAATACAGCCATGCAGGGGACCAGCCGGCAGCTGCAACCAGTTCTTACTCTAAAATAGAGCATTGTGTCAAACCAGTTGTCTTCCTCATATGGAAGTGGTGGTGTTTATGTGCAAACTTGTGTGCAGTCCTGGCTGCAGCACTCTGGGGTGAGACAGACCCTAACTGCATTGCAAGGACCTGGAGGGAGAGCAGGGCCAAAATGCCAGATTTTTCATTCCTAGGACACATCTCTCACCTGCATTGCTGACCCATAGCCAGGGAAGAGAAGCCCCAACCACAGGTTCAGGCCTGGAGGGCTGAGAACATCCAGATGCCCCCTCCAGCTCATCTTCCATCACAGGGATCCTGGCCCAGGTTTGTTTAGCAGCAGATCTGGAGCTTGAGCTCGGAGGGACCTGCAGCTGTCGTGACTGAGTGTCATCGCCTGCCTGGGCAGCCACAGGAGGCTGGTGTCTGTCCCACTGCTCTGCCTGGAGACTGTCCAGTTCTGGTAAATCTATTGCTGCCATAGGTGCTGGGAAATGAAAAGGTATCAGCTCAACAGGGCAGCCTGTAGGATAAGGTCTAGTTGCCACCTGGAGCCTGTGGCAACATTCCCAATGACTTGGGTGGGAGAAGCACCAGGACCCTGATCCCCTGAGATGATTAAAGATCTAAGACTTGTTAAATCTGGACAAAATAAGCTGTACTTTTGTTTTGCTGTGAGTTGTTTCATGCAAGAAGAGACTTTGAAATGATCTTAATACCTCACAGAGGATTGTTGTACTTTCATGTGATGCCAGTGGGATCAGTGGATGCTCCGGTGGGGTCCCAGGGTGCAGTGCCTGGAGGTCTCCAGCCCCCTCAGCAGTAGTGGTGGATTATGGGCATCATTCAGGTATTTTCCAAAATGTTCTGAACGATTTTTTGCTGCAGTCACTTCCAGCAGGTGTTTTTAAATGTGGTGACCATTTGTTTTTTCTCCAGCCTTTGTTTTTCTTCTTTCTTCACCTGTTTGAACACTGTTGCTACAGGGAAAAGGCTTCAGAGGGTTCAACCACTGGCTGAATTCTGGCTGGATTTTTTTTCCTTTTACTCTTTGCCTTTTTTTTT